>VXBH01008169.1:547750-562473 GCA_013400035.1 Rynchops niger
GGAGACCAGGTCCTATGAGGAGAGGCTGAGGGAGCTGGGCATGTTTAGCTTGGAGAAGAGGAGGCTGAGGGGAGACCTCATTGCCCTCTACAACTGCCTGAAAGGAGGTTGTGGAGAGGTGGGTGTTGGCCTTTTCTCCCAGGTGAATAACGGCAGGACCAGAGGAAATGGTCTGAAGTTGCGGCAGGGGAGGTTTAGGTTAGATATTAGGAGGAATTACTTTACTGAAAGAGTGGTCAGGCACTGGACCAGCCTGCCCAGGGAGGTGGTTGAGTCACCATCCCTAGAGGTGTTTACAGAATGTCTAGATGTGTCACTTCAGGGCATGGTCTAGTGGCAGAGATTGTAGGTTGTTTGTTTGGACTCGATGATCTTAAAGGTCCTTTCCAACCATGAAGATTCTGTGATTCTGATTCTGTGACCTTTTATAATAATAATGCACTCTTGGTGATACATTTTCCTACCCAGGCCTGATGACTTGAAAAATCTTTTTATTTACTGTTTAATAGTTCTGGCTCAAGATACAGTGTAACTGCTGGTTCACTGAACACCCAGAGTTTATGTAGTCTATCATTTTGTCAGTGTTGCATCTCATTTCTCTAGGTCCGGGAAATAATGTTGGCCACAGAGTTTTCCAACTCTAGTGGATCTGGCTTAATATGTTAGCAAAGGAGCTGCCTAAGCAGTAAAGAATTCTTGGCCTTGTAGAGAACTAGGGAAGAAAGGAGGAAAAAGCAAAAAAATATTTAAAATTCCGAAACTTGTGAATAAAATTCATATGAGGATAAACATTATAGAAATAACAGGAATGGCAAGTATAGCAACTTGAAAATAAGCTGTGTCAACTACAGGAAGCAGATCTACATCCTTCCCAGATGACTTTGCCTTGAAGTGAAAGAAGAACCAGCATGCTAGCTGACGGAGAGCATGAAGTAAGGGAATACGTACAGTTTCATTTCGAACAAGTGTGTGTACTTCTTGTAGCGTTAACTAAAATCAGTAATATTTTGGAATTCAATGTGAAGTCTGGTTGTGCTTTTCTTATTGTGAAGCTCTGAAAATGGAAACTGTAGGGCCAGTTTTCATAATCTTTGTTGCCATCAGCCCAGAGGCAAGAAAGTTCATCCTTAAACTGGCCTGTAGGAATTTTGCTTTCTGAAAGACCCTGCAGGACCCAGGGTACAGCTAGTGCCTGCACTCTGCTCCGTTCCTGGATTCTAAGGAAACATACTCCTGCTGCAGTGGCTTGGAGATGTCTGACAAGAGTATGTCAGAGACGATGACACTTGATCAATCATATTTTGAAATGATTATTTAGAAGAGCAAAAGAGAATTTAAAATGCTGGGTCACACTGACAAATCATCAGGTCAGGTCGCATGTGAACTTACACAGTGGCCTGCGCTTAGAAGAAAAGATGGTATCTTTCAGCCACAGCTACAGACTACAAACACAGCTGTACTAACCTCTTGGGGAAATGAAGCTAATCTTAGGATAAGACAGTGAGATCTCAAGGTCATGGTCCAGGGTCTTCTTTTCTTGTGAGGGAATGGACTTCCAGAGGAGATCAAGCTAATAAAGGGTTGGACTACTCTCAGGATTTGTTGTGAGGCCCTGTTCTGTGGCAGAGCACTAGTGTCTTATCAGCACAAAATTGAATAGATTATTTTCTGTACTGAGAAAAATAATTCTTTGTGTGGGGATGAGAGGAGGCTTCTGGTAGCTCTAGGGAATTCATTGTAACAGCGTAATAGTATCATGTAAAGCAAGTATACCGACTGCTGCAGAAATCCACAACATAGATGCATGTTGGCATTCATGTTACTTTATTTTTTTGAATAAATGTCCAACGCACACATAATGCTCGAAGACAGCATTCTTGAGTTAAAAATTAAAATAAATGCAGACAAAGAAGAACTGCCCGGTCTCCTGCTTTAAAATATGGAAGGTTTTGATTTGCACACAGGACTAAAATGAATCCAAAGTTACATTACTTTATTAAAGTAGTGTAGTAATATAGTGGGTTGACCTTGGCTAGCTGCAAGATGCCCACCAAGCCACTCTATCACTCCGCTTCCTCGACAGGAGGTAGAACGAAAGGTTCAGGTGTCAAGATAAGGACAGGGAGATCACTCAGCAATTACCGTCATGGGCAAAACAGGCTCGACTAGGGGAAATGAATTTAATTTATTACCAGTTAAACAGAGTTGGGTAGTGAGAAATAAGAACGAACCTAAAAACACCTTCCCTCCGCCCCTTCCTTCTTCCCAGGCTCAACTTCACTCACAACTTCTCAACCTCAGTCCTCGAAGCGGTGCAGGGGAACGGGGAATGGGGGTTGCAGTCAGTTTGTAACACTTTGTCTCTGCCACTCCTTCCTCCTCATACCCTTCCCCTGCTCCAGCATGGAGTCCCTCCCATGGGAGACAGTCCTTCACAAACTTCTCCAACGTGGGTCCTTCCCATGGGCTGCAGTTCTTCACAAACTGCTCCACTGTGGTTCCATTCCACAGGGTGCAGTCCTTCAGGAACAGACTGCATGGGTCTCCCAGTGGGGTCACAGGTCCTGACAGAAAACCTGCTCCACCACGAGCTCCTCTCCACAGGGCTGCAGGCCCTGCCAGGAGCCTGCTCCAGCACAGGTACTTCACGGGGTCCCAGCCTCCTTCAGGGCGCACCCACCTGCTCCAGTGTGGGGTCACCCACAGGCTGCGGGGTGGATATCTCCTCCACCATGGATCTCCATGGGCTGCAGGAGTCAACTTGCATCGCCATGGTCTTCCACACAGGCTGCAGGGGAATCTTTGCTCTGGCACCTGGAGCACCTCCTCTCCCTCTTTCTTCACTGACCTTGGTGTCTGAATAGTAGTGTCTCTCATTTATTCTCCCTCCTCTATCCCAGCTGCCGCTGTTGTGCAGCATTTTTTATCCCTTCTTAAAAATCCTATCACAGCAGGCTACCACCAGGCTAATCTTGGGCAGTGGTGGGTCCGACTTAGAGCCAACTAGAACAACATGGGGGCAGCTTCTGGCAGCTTCTCACAGAAGCTACCCCTGTAGCCGCCCCAAAAAATTGCCACGTAAACCAAATATAGATAACCCTAAAATGGGCTTTTGTGATTTTATGCTACATTTTCATAAAAATTAGTTTGGAAGGGAGTCTTCAAAGTGCAGCCAGAAATTAAGTGTTCTTGGGTTATTTGATAAACATCAAATAAATCCCATCTGCATACACTAAATGTAGCACAGAGCAACAATGACAAGCAGGGGAACCTTCATACTCATGGGGAACTCAAATAGATCCCCTGCCCATTGCCCATCAGGACTGTCACAAAAGAGAACTGACACCCATCATCCAGGTCTGGAACCCACCAGATGAGTCTGGAAATGCTCTGGAAATGCAGGGGAATAGAATAGAATAGAATAGAATAGAATAGAATAGAATAGAATACAATACAATACAATACAATACAATACAATACAATACAATACAATAGTTGGAAGGGACCTACAACAATCATCTAGTCCAACTGCCTGACCACTACAGGGCTGACCAAAAGTCTCTTAAACACTGACAGGCTTGGGGCATTGACCACCACTCTAGGAAGCCTATTCCAGGGTTTGACCACCCTCTAGGTAAAGAAATGTTTCCTAATATCAAGTTCGAATCCCACCTGACATTCAGGGCATCTTGGGATTGCACAAGACTTCTTATGGCACGTTTAGGGCAGAGAAAGGGAGGGATCATGGTGGCTTGGAGAAGAACAAGTATGGGTAAACAAAGGGCTAAAAGGACAAAAGGGGCCACACGTGTAAACAGGTTGCTGGTCAGTATGCTTGTCTGGCCGCACCCTGGTCATCATCAGCTGGTCATCACCAGCTGTCCTGCCACCTTCTTAAATTCCATTTCTGTTTTCCTGCATAGGGGATTCTCCGTTCTGTGTTGAGGTCTAAGTGTCAGCAGCTGGAGTCAGACCATGGATTATAGGGCCAGCATATCAGCAGTGTAAAAACAACCACTAACAACTGCACTACGGATCAGGGGTCATATGTGTCTGTGGTGCAAGCAATTGGTCCAAGCGAGAGTACAAATATCAAGCCAATACTAAGGAAAGGAGGTTAAGAGGCTTGGGAACAAGGTGTGTCTCTAGGATTGAGGCAATTGGAGAAGCTGGCTTCCAAAGGGATCAGGAGATTTATGCCAACTGATGGAGAAGCCATAAGATATGAAGGTCAACTGAGAGACCGCATGTGTGTGTGTGTTTCTGTGCAGGAAGTAACTGGGGAGAACAGGGATCCAGGCTGCATGGACTCTGTGTCTAAGCTATTGGCTAGTGTGTGCCCAGTTACTGGAGGGATCCACAGTGTGCATGTTTATGTGCTACTGTGTGCAAGGAAATCTGTACCGGTGGAGTGGGACTGGGGGGTCTGGAGACTAGTGTGCCCAGGTGTCAGCAACTGGGGAGACCTGGTATCCACAGTCAGTTACTGGAGGGACTGCGTGTCTAAGCCTAGCTCCTGAGAGGTCCATAGTGCATGTGTTTGCGAGTGACAAGGTCTGTACCAGCAATTGGAGTTGGGTTGCAGGCCTTGGGGGCTCATACCTCTAGGGTGCAGCATCAGGGGAGATCGGGGATCCAGGTACCAGCAGATCCATAGTGTGTGTATCTGTGAATGAGGTCTGTACCAACAACTGGCGTGGGATTGCAGGTCTTGGGGGCTCATCCGTCCAGGGTACAGCAGTGGGGGGGATCAGGGATCCAGGGGTAGCTTGAGTATCTAAGCTCAGCTACCAGAGGAATCCACATAATGTATATATTTTGTACTAATGCACCTTCATCCTGATGAGCCAAAGGGAAACAAGATGAGGCCATTCGTGCTGTTAGGGTTTGTGTGAAGTGCTGAGTGTTTCCGTCTGTACAGATCTGTGTAGTTGTACATGTGTGTATGTTATGTATGTGTTGCAGAAATGTGTTTGTATGTATGTGCCTATTGGGAATACATGTTTAGTCACACTACTCGATGACCTTTAAAGGTCCCTTCCTAACCAAACCAGTCTATGATTCTATGAAGTTTGCTTCTTTATTTTTTTTTAATGAAGCACAAATAAATGGAATTCTGTCACAAAATCAAAATTGCGTAATTCTTATTCTGTACATTTTCTAAGATTGATGGCATGGTTTGTGACAGAAAATTCTGTTAGAGTAACAGAAAATTATATTCTGAGCTGTGTGGGATGGGGGAAATAATGGAAAATAATACGTAGGACGAGCCCCATATTAAAAGTTAGGAGAATAGTCTCCACTGGGCTATTTACCATACCTTATTTCATGTTAATGTATATTGCATTCCTCTTTGCCTTCAAAATTAGGCTCTGATTTAAAGATGTACCTGTCTTAATCTCTTTCTCAGCTCTACGGTAGGGACTCTTCTTGGGCCTTAAGTCAGCCCAGGCTTCATAGAGGGTAGGTTTCCTGTATCCACATGGTGAAAGAGAAAACCTGGGAAAAAAATACAGCATGATTTTGGTTTGTGCTTCCACAAAATATCACAAATGCATTTGCCATAATCTATCACAAAACCTTAATCAGTAGTGCAGCCAAACTCAATGCGAATACGAGTCATTAAGGGGGCCTTAAATAACATTCAGGGTCATTTCAATAATTGCCTTAAGATACTGAAATAAGAGTTTATAAGCTAGTTTTATAATAGTTTATACACTTTTATTGTGCATCTTAAGGCAAGTATAGGTATATGACTATTTTTAAAAGTTAGCTATGTGTCTACCCTGCATTTGAAAAACTGAGACTCCACTGCACATTAACTGGATCGTTTTGCTTTTTTCCCTAACCTCTGCAGGTAGATTGTTTTAACTTGATTTTGGCACAGCAGCTATGAAGTTACGGTCCACCAATCTCTGCCAGGTCATTGGAGTCTGGTTATAAATTCATGAAATGAGGCTACACGACAGTGAAATCATTAGATTTCTGCTGACTCCCGAACTGTCTCAGTGCTCTAAGACTTTGGATGGGATCGCTGCAGGCTGGGTTTGTGTCTGCACCTCTCCGCTGTGCCAACCCTAGGCCTGCTCCTAGGCACGCAGCAAGCTGAGGGAACGGGAGGTTTTACGGAACGCCTACTGCGTTGCACAGCCCTGTCTTTTACGTGATTTTTATTTACTTTACGTCACCAGCCACAGTTTAAAGCATAGCCGAGCAGCAATCCGGACCCAAACCCGCCGGGCTCAGGACGCAGAGGACTGTGGTGCCCCTCGGTCCCCGCTTCTCCCTCGGGAAGGAGGAATACGATGTTCGAGATGGCGGAAGCTGCTGGGAGACGCCGGCCCGCCCCGCGTCGCGTTGCCCCCGGCGAGGGGAGCGGTGAGGCAGCCGCCGCCTCCCCTCCACCTGCCCCTGCCCACCTGCTGCCGCGCACCGGGCAGCAAGCAGGGAGGAGCGGGCGGAGGCGCCGCCAGCCGTAACCAGCCATTTAAGGCAGCAAAAGCAGCGGCTGCCCCTGCGCTAATTCATTACCTCAGGCTCCGCGGGGGGCGGGAGCGGCCGCCGCCGGACAGCCCGCCCGGCCTATGGGGGCGAGCGGCGGAGGGGCGGGCAGGCGGCGCCGGGCGCTCGCCAATGCCCGGGCAGCGAGGGCGGTGCCTGCTGGAGCTGCCGCGCCGGCTTGACACGGGCTGCCGATAGCGCCGGAGCCGGGCGAGTGTCAGGTTGGGCTGGGGGGACTCTGCCGCCCCTCGAGAGCCGGCGGTGAGTTGGCACCTCTTGCGGGGCGGGCGAGACAAGTCCCTCTGTTTTGGGGCTGGGTGGTGGTGTGCGTGTCTTGCCCCCCCCAGACAAATTAGGGTGCTGGCTACCTAATTCGTGTTCCGTTAACGAAGACGCGAGGGGAGGGGGCGGGCGCGTCGGCGGAGCTGCCCCAGGCTGAAGGCCCCCGCTGCCGCGGTGCCACCGGCGGCCCGCCCCCAGTGGAGGGGCGCGCGGCGCCCTGCCCTACCCCGCCGCGCGCTGCCGTTATGTAACGTCCGCGGGGGGCTGCGGGTGAGGCGGCGGCGGCCGCCGCAGCGGAGCGTTCCTCCGCAGGATTAACCCCTCGCTGTCCCCTCTCCTGCTGCTGCGTCCCTCCCGACAGAGCCCCGGGTGGGGGTGGGGAGGGAGCGGCGCTGGGTGCAGCGCTGCTCTCCTTCGCCAGCCCGTCGGGATGGGCTCTGGCAGCCGCATCTCGCACCGCCATCGCGGCGGGGCGAAGAGTGGGGCTGTCTGCCGGCGGCACTGGGTGGGCGACGCTGGTGGCTGGCTGTGGCGGCTGGCAAGCCCGGCTCTGCCTGCGGGCGTCGCCCGGAGGAGCTGGGGGAAAGATCCACCTTGCGCACGCATCGAAGGCTGCGCTGTTGGCCGTTGTCTGGAGACGGCGGCGAAGCCTCAGCTGCTGCGTCGTGTTTTTTGCGCGGCCCAAGCGGTCCCCTTTCAATGGGGGCTGAAGGGTAAAGCCGATTTGCCTTTTTTGTTTAAATGCCCAAGTGTTAGCTGAAGGGGCTTTGTCTCTGAGAACCGCTCCTCCATGGAAACCAGCATCAGGTGTGGGAGGCTTTTTAGATGCTGCAGCGTGACACCCGGAGGTGTGGAGGCAAGTACTGTACTCTAGGGTGGAAAACAGGACGAGGCGAAATCATGTGAATTAACCTGCCACCCGGCTAGCTAGTTTGAAAACTAAGACGCATACCCGCACCCTTCCACCCCCCCCTCCCCAGGTCAGCAGCCATTGCAAGTGTTTCCTTCAGTCCTGGGTAAAACCTCGCGTACCTGGGTGAAATTCTTCCACGGGGAAGATGCTACAAGGTGCTGAACACCCAGGTGAAAAGCGTGTGTCCTAAACCTTGGCGGCTTTGAACCTTGCAGTAGATACTGCTGACAAGCCATTTCCCTGTTCGTGTTTTGTAGGGTCTACATGAGCAGGTTTGGCGGGGGGGGGGGGGGGGGAGGAGGAGGAGAAATTCTTTCGGATTTTACAGAGGATTGCATAACTGCTTATGTTCATTTGAAAACAAAAGGAGGGGCAAACCCAACCCCCCCTGAAATGAAACACATGATAGGAGACGCTTTTGACTGACTTCTACTGAGCCTTCATACTGTTTTCTCAACTGGTGTCATTAAATAGCATGCTTTAGAAGTGTTAGCATGATAATGAAACATTAACAAAACGGGCTTGGGGTTGTTTTTTCTGTAGTGCTCTGAAAACTTGCATCAGAAATGGAGAGATAACTATAAACTTGCATGGTCTCAGGCTTAAAACAGCATAGCTGTTTATCAAATGTATACAATCTATTTTTTAAAGGTCAATGGCCATTTTTTTTAATCCTTTAGTGATGGGCCACTTCTTCTTCAAATTAAGTTTTTTTACAGGCCCTCTCCTAACTCAAACTCACCCCTCCCAAAACCAAAATAAAGTGCTGTTTTGACTGCTTTTGTACCTCTCTGGATCACAGTCGTATGCCTTTAAATAGTCCATCATTTGTAACTGCTGAAGTGTATGTCCAGTATTAAATCATAGTACAGTGTAATGCTTAGACAGCATGCCATGCAAGGATCAAATTGCAGATAAAATTCACACAGGAATCTCCTGCGGTGCTTGCACTTGGCCCTTCTAAATGTAAGAAAAGGCCTTTATAAATGGAAATATACATACAGCAAGTAGTATTTTCTGTGCCCAATTTAAACTGTGGATTGACAGTGGCGAAAAATAATGTCTTTTTATTTAATTTTTATGGTAGATATATTCATTCAAATTATTTTCTATAGGCAGCTATGTGACAGAAGTTATTTTTACTTCTTGAGCTTAATTTGAAAAAAGGAAAGTAAAAAAAAAAAAGACATCTCTCTTAAGGAGGAAGGAGGGATGCAGTCAGGCAGTTATGTAGTATTAGTGTATTCTGATCATTGCTAGAGGCAATTAATTGTACTTAATATATTGCAGAATGTTTTAGAGAATAAGCCATAGTGTTTAAACTTGATACCTTGCTCTCAGATGATAAGCTAAGATGCAAATTAAAGTAATACCGGGTATTTTCCTTGCTTTGCATACTTTGATTACGTAAGCCTTCAGTGTGAGAATGTGACTGTATTCGCAAGCCTATATCACTGTATGAAGAAAAACTTAAAACAAGAACAGTTTTTCCTGTGGTGTCATGTGGACTCCATGATGTCATGTCCTTTCTATTTACATGCATGCTGCTTGTTGCCCTTGCATAAATTAAATTAACTCTTTGCAGCAAGTAACAAATAGAGGGTTTTTTTTTCTCCATAAACCATTTTTGTGCTGTGCGTAGTAATTGAAATTAAATGCAGGTATATAATTTTCATCCCTAGTGTTTCTCTGCTATACTGGCATGACTACTATGGGCACAAGTGCTTTTAGGTGCCTCTGCCAGTTAGTCGAAAAGAAATATTTTGCTTACTGTTTGTATTGCCATAGTGTCTGGCAGCTGTGATCAGGGACCTTGACTAACGTGTTAGGTGCAATATGACCATGGAACAAAATATTATGATCCAAAATACAGAACATGACACTGGTACGAAAAAGGGAATGCGGGTGTTGTTAAGAAGGATACATTGATACATGTGTGTGCATTATCCAGCTATGTGTTTTCTCTTTCTCGTATGTTAGAGCAAATGGAATTGTAGACCTTAATGTAAGACTTGCATAGTTCTGTGAGGGAAGTTCTGGTATCAAAGGGCATTCTTGGGACATGTGAATAATGTCTTGATTTGGGGGGATTTTTAAATGTATTTAACTTGACGAAATGCTGAAAGTTGAAATAAAATAAAATAAAAACCTACGTCGAACCAATATGAAAATTTTTATCTTAAGGTTGCTTGATTTTTACTATTTTTTAAATTTAGAGTAACTTCTTAGAATTTTGAAATGGAGTTTTCATTTCAAAATCAAAACGTTATACAGGAAAAATCACATTGCTTTGCCCTTCCCCCAGTGCTTTCAATAAGCAGTTTTAGCTCACTCCTCATCTCCCTCATGTGCCCAAATCCATAAAAAAGACATAGTAACAAATACCCCTTCAGCAGAAAGAAATTTCTTAGCAAATGCATCAATCCTGCCCATCCCAAATTGCCCATACGTAGAAGTACTGCAAGAATTTCACATTGCAATGTAGCCTGGTTATTGGAATACTTTGAAATAGTAGTGAAAGTAACTGTACATTGAGAAGATGTTTTTGGTAAAACCCTGATATAAATATGGTCTTTAAGTACACGGGGCCCATACCTGTAGTACAGGACAAGTACCCATAGCCTGTTCGGGTTTCAGGACACTTTTTCTGACTGGGTGTTTATCTCAAGTGCCGATGCAGCAGAACAGACTGATTTTGTGTTGGTCATTTTTCTTGGCTCACAGTGGCATGGCCATCAAAACAGATGGGAAGTTTTTAATCTATTGTTAGTTGTTATGTGGAGTAGGTGGGCAATTCAGTTTGCTCCTGCTAAGAGGGAATCTTAACTGTGTTAGGACTTGGCAGATGTCAAGAAACTGAGGTTCTTTCTTAGCCTTGCCTGTTGTCTTGAGATTCCCTCTTCCTTTTCTTTTCTTCCTCATCTTTCCCCTGCCTAATAGTGTCCTAAGTGTGTGATAAGAACTTTCCTTGTCCTGGATAGAAAACTGAGAGTATGCAGACCAAAGTTTTGGAGCATTATGTGGAAGATGAGAAGTGAAGAAGAATGAAAAGGACGAAATGAATCTGCAGTACGACTGTCTTAAATAATCTTACGAAGTTAATTCTTGCCCAGTTTGACTGATCTTAAGAATATACTTGTGTGTTAGTGTTCAAATATTGGCGCATTCGTCAAAATGAGGACAGAGAAACTTTAAAACAAAAAAAAAAAAAAAGAGATCAAGGACATAACAGTTTTTGCTTGAATCTCTGAGGGATGCAGTCCCAGTTCAAACAAGTTCTTAAATGCACGGTTGAGGAATGGTGTTCAGTGCTAAGCAAATTTTTGCAATGGAAATTCAAATGCTGAGGCCTTGCTCACAAAAGTACTCTTTAGTTGTTGATGACTCTGCTTTTTTTTAAATTAAAAACAAATCTGCATCTGCTGTCTCATCTGATTTCACTGTCAGAAGGACCGGTGCTTGAACAGCTTATAGATGTGAAAGAACTTATTGATGATTTAGCAAGGCAAGTATTCCCTCCAATATTGTACCGAGCTGTAGGTAGTTGAAGAAAATCTGTACTTAAAAGTTAGTTTATGGTTTTGTATTCAGACAAAACTGAAACATCAGACTTTAAGAACATAAGCGATTTTTAGACTACCTAATCTGACTCGTGCATTAGTTATTTTCAGTTAGTTATCTGACACCAGTAACATACATTCGATCAAAGTCTGTCTTTCAGAGGTGCTTGACCAAGTGTATCTTCTGTATGAAATGGAGCGTAATGTGCAGACGTCAGATGTGAAGGATTTGCAGCTATTCTTGCAGTTTACCTTTAGTATATCCAATGATTGATTATTTCTCCCTAAGGAAGTCTTATTTCTAACTTGAATTGGTGTAGCCTGAACTTTCAGCTGTTGTGTTTCTTTGACAGTAAAGAGCCATTTAGTATGTGATGCACTTTCTCTACGAAGGTATTTGGCTACCTCACCATTACATTGGTGGAATTCTTTAAGGCTCTCATGGTAAATCATCATGTCTCATGATTTTGTAGCTCTAATACAATCTGCAGTTCTTTGATCAGAGGCGATGTTTTGTGACTATTAAATCTTACAGTGTTTTCAAGGCCTGTAAGTCTCTGTTAGCTCAGTTTTTTGTTGGACCTAATTCTATCCTTGTCAATAGCATCAGTCGGTTTTTAACTATAGGTGGTACACAAAGCCCCCGTCTTACTGGTGTTTGAAGTAATTTCCTTGCTATACAATTTCTGATCTCCTTCATGGAGTGGATCTTAATTACTCAAGGCTTTTGCAGAAATATTTTGAAAGGGTTCTATGGAAGTTCAAATTGGTAGTCTGCTCTGGATGGGAATGGTAGGAGAGGGCAATGTATAGTCTATGAGTAAAATAAGCTAAGCAAACTGTACAATTGTAATGTTACAAGTTGGGAACCTGTACTCAACTAATCCTAAAATGATGATATGCTCAGCATATTCTTTGGAGCTTTAAATTAATTGGATGACTAACTACTGTGGAGAGAAGCTGTTGTCTTCCAGTCTTTTTTGGATCTGTGATTCCCAAGTCTTTTTTTGATACACCTTGAAGAAATACCTCATCTGAACAGTTGAGGGTCCTCTTCTGTTGTGCTTTAATCATTGTGAGTATCTTTTTCTTCCCTTTCAAAACTGTTGTATCCGCTTCCTTCTGTGAAAGTTGTTCTAGACACTGGTTTGTATACTTGTGTGGAATTGCAGAATATTTGTGTCCAGATTATTTCTTCATCTACCAAAGCTAGATAGCAGCCCTGCTGAGCTCAGGATGAATACTTAGTAAGTGGAATCCTCAAAAGTGATAGTCGCATAATGGAAAAAAATGCACAATAAGAATTCACCTGTCTATAAATGAGTGGTGGACACCTGTATTTATGCTTTTGCCTTCATAGTTGAAACCTTGTGTAAGTTACACAGTGGTATTACAGTATATTGTAGAGCTAGTTAAGAGTTAGTTAGGTAAAGAGTTTTTGCATAGTTTTAAGCGTTGTCAGGTGAACGCGTGTCTTTTAAGAGAAAAACCTTCTAATAGAACTATTGCTGATAAAGGTGTGTATGTCTGTGTATAGGTGTTTCATTTATGCATATATAAAGAGGTGATATTTTATGAAGTGGCTCTTTGGAATGAAGGAGTGTAAATTACGAAGAACTCAGTTTTGTATATAAGTGATGTTGTAGCAGTAACTTTGCAGGTGGATAGCAATAGTTTTTAGAAATAGAATAGTAAGACATTTGTCAGCAGTCAAAATGATCTCTGTGCTTGATAATGTATTTTCTAAGGTTGCTCCTTTGATGGCCTATCACGGTCTGAAATACTGTTTTGCTGAGGAGGAACACTGTGCAACTTGAGTAACCACCTTTTTTGTTACTCTGTGTGTGTCCTACTAAAGATCTTAATGTAGCTGTGTGATCTACCCAGCCTTGCCCTTGTCCATAGTGCCAGGTACATGTATATTTTTAAGAGAACTCAAGGTTCAGCCATGCGGTTTCTCATAAAGCCTATGAAAGGATTTAATTTTCTTTAAGTAAAGATGGGTTTTAAATGTAGATAGAGTTATGTTAGCTTTGCTTGGTCTACAGTGTTCTTTGCTCATTTGCCTTCTGTTATACACTGAGGAAAATGGATGTCTCTCATTCACTTGAGCATCACATGTGGAGAAATATGCCCAGAGCAGAACTCGGAAGAGAGATGCCTTAACTCTTGCTCCTACTGATAGCTGTGAAGGAAGCTTAAGGAAAGCTTTAAGAGCATTGTCTAAAGCATTGCATTTTATTAGGGGGATGTTGCATTTCTCCAGCTGTTTATCCCTTCTCTCAGCTTGAATGTTTATGCATGAATGTGGGAAAAAGATTCCATCCGCTGTACTTTGTCTCTGCTATTTTTATTTGGCATAAATAATTACAGACAGAAAATAAATGAGAATTCCCTTTAACTGCAATTCTGTAATGTTTTTAAAACATGAGGAAGATAGATCAAGTACTAAAATAAAACAGATGCAGTCAGAGAAATTCAAATGCCTTGAACAGCTTGATAATGAATCCAATTCACTCATAAAAATAGCACCTCTCATGCTCATTGAAAATTTGCTTTATTTTTTGCTTGGGTTGCCTGGAAGATCTTTAAAAATTTTGGATGGCAACTATTTGTGGTGCAGTAGATAAGTTTTACCGAGGGTACAGAAACAGATTCTGATAAGAATTACATATTAAGCCCTTGCATGCTTACCAACTCTTGATGTGCGGGAAAGATTATCAGGAGAATGGAAGATAAACCCAGGTTACAATTAACATAAAACTATTAGGGTGTGTACCTGTGGGCAGAATTCTTTCTAGTATGCCTGTTTTCTACCTTTCAGGTTTAAGACCATCTAAGAAATACCTCTGTTTGGTAGTTCGGCTGGTCTGAGGAGCTGAGAATGTAGGTGTGGAGAGTTTGAGGCTGATGCATTTATAAGAGAATGGTGCAGAAATAGGAAGCTTATTCTGAGGTTAAAACAGAAGTAAAATTGTTAATGTTAAAAACATATGGTTCTTCAAATCTTTTTGCAATACCAGACTGACCTCAACTTGCTGGCTGTGTTAACTGCGTTGCAAGGGGTCTACCATCTCTCTCCTTTCCCCCTACTCTATTTCTAGTTTTCAATAAAATCAGTAGATTGCTAGCTACTCTTTTCTTGAGCGTTCATTCAAATGTCTGATGCGATTGCATGCATAAGAGATGCTATCTGACTGCATGTAGAATCTTCTTTTTCTTGGCCAACTAAATAGATGTATAGATGCTTTTGAGGTTAGTCTGTTTTATCTTCTCCCCTTTAGAATGTAAGGGGATGCAAGGAAGTAAGGATGATAAGGTTGGCATATAGATGAAATTTGCCCATAAGCTAGGGAATTTTTTGGTCTGAATGCCCATTACAAGGAGCAAAAGTGTTGGAAAGCCTGCATACTTAGCTTAAGTACTGGCAAAAATGGAATAGAGGGCTTGTAAGATTTTTTCTTTTT
>VXBH01008169.1:562504-582981 GCA_013400035.1 Rynchops niger
TTTTTTAAGCTGCTAGTAACATTTTGCAGATAGTAAAACAGTATCTTTGCTTATGAGTCTAGAGTTTGTGCTGTGGATTACCTACTTGCCCTTCTCACTTAACAAATCAGGGAGACAAAACGTGCAAGAGAATTGCTGACGGGCAAGGAGGTTGCAGAAATACTGTCTGGGGAATTAACTTAGATCTTGGTGAATATTTTTAGGGTACCTTCTCCATTCTACCTTGTGGTCAAAACTCTACGATATGACTGTAAACAAAGCAGAACCTTGGACTTTGCATAAAAACAACAGCAAAAGGAACTGCAGAAAAGAACTAAATCAAGGACAGAATTTGTACATTTTTGTTGCTTAGTTGGCTGGGGCATATGGTAGAAGGGATAAAGAACTTATGGAGGGATCAGGGCTGATCAAGGGATCAAGACTGAAAACTTGAGCAGAGATTCCACTTTAGGGCTATTTTATCCAAGTTACTGTCTTTGGGCTCAAGATGAGGAATTTACACCGCAGATTTTGGATTTTAGCTAGAGGATGACCCTTATGCGCAGTGTAAACCCAGCTTTGGGGCCTTGCAGAGTTATGTTGCAAGTTGCACTACAACACGGTGTTGCATGTGAGAAAATAAGGTTGGCATATGCATAGGCAGGCATTACAGGAAGGAGTAGATGTTAGTAACGCCATTATTGCATTGCAACTGTGCCATTGTGCTATTTAATCTTTTCTCCAAATTCATCAATCTCAGCAGTCTCCTCAACAGAGGTCTGCTTGATGCTTGAATGTCTTCTGCCATTAGAAAGTTTGAACTGAAAGTTATCCTTAGTTCACAGGACCTCATTTTAGCCCATTCTTGGTTAGTAAATATTCTAAAAAACAAATGGTTTTACAATAAGCTGCCTTTTCTATTAACTGGATTGTATCCGAGGCTGTAGTAAGTATCTACTGTAGTGTTCTAGTCTTTTGTGCTGTCTTAGACAAATACGTTCTTATTCATGTCCGTGGCAGTAAATGCTGCAAGAAGACTTCCATTAAAAACTGGTTTTGTAATACTTGCTGCACATGAAAGCCATTCAACTTACACTGGGACAGAATATTCCTAGCATGCTAGAGGCAAGCTAGGCGAAGTAGATGAGAAAGTACATGGTATAGCCCAAAAAGCTAGGCATTCACACTTTTGATAGTTTCCAGTTGATTTTTTTTTTTAAAGCATTTTTAGGTGTGGAGATCGTAAACTGGGTTAATACATTTGCAGCTAGTGAGACTATGTTTGTATTTCCTCCACAGAATCAGAGAACTTCATAGCACTTCAGAGCACTCCATACAATCACATACCCGCTTTACATGGACTAATAATTAAAGCAGTGTAGAGTATGGGTCCCAGAGTCCTCATTAAGTTCTGAACTCTGGCAGCAGCAGAGTCATGCTTCTTCATCCCTCTGCTTTGGTTTCCCTGCATGTGACACGGCAGCGATGCTGACTTCTGTTACAAATACTAACCTGTCTGCACTTCCTCAGCAGATTAGCCACACGTTAGTTCTCAGGGATCGGGCAGGGAAGGTGCCGCAGTGAATCCTTACCAGGTAGGATATATGCATATTCTGTAGAGTTGCGTAAGTTGGTGAAATTGTTGGCAAAAATACTCTGGATTTTAGGAAGTCTTCAGGTCTTCCGTGTTGGTGCCGGGAGGTGGTCTACTTCTAACAGCAGTTCCCCCAAATCTAAATCAAAGCCATACCAGAATTCCTGCAATGTGGTGATGCCTGGAGCGGATGTGGATAAGTGAAAGAGTGTAAATTAATATAAAACTTTCAGAAGAGCTGACAGTTGGCCAGTACTGAGGCTTTGGGCTTATTTATAGGTACCTGGTATTCATGCAGCTACGCAGCATTGGCAGCTGGCATTCACAGGAACAATAGCTGCTTGTCCCCTCATTTTTGGAAGAATACATATTAATATGTCACTTTATCTAGGGGAGTTCTCCCAGCTGTCTGTCTGCAGATGAGTATGTATTGTAGTCTCTGGCTGAAAGGAAGTTTGATGCTATGAGAAAACCTTTTCTAACGGGTTAGGCATGTGCTAAGAACACAGATCTGCATTTTCAGTCTATTTTAGCAATGAGTTAGTCATGACCTCAGTCAGATTGATCCCGAGCTTAATCTCTGTCTGTATAGATATCTCTGTCTGTATAACGTGCTGTATTATTTACCTATTGTAGAGTGAGAGAAGGGACAAGAACTGTTGTTTCATGATACTAAAGGAGTATTACATGACACAGACTACAGCAGTTCATAACACAACACCTATTTGTCTAAATATTCTGTGGACTTCTGGAACTGCATTTTTTTGTGGACATTTTTGTTCTTTCACAAAGCCTTTTGAACTCTCGCGTCTGCTTATACTGCTTTCTCAATGTCTAATGTGGCTGCTTTTGGTTATTAAAAGGTTGTTTCTAATCGTGAAGCTTAAGAGTAACTGCTGCTTAGCAGGTAGTTATGGTTAGTTCTGTTGCAACTGCAGGAAAGGGTATGCCTTAGTTGTTAAGTGACAGAGGTTAAGCAATATCAGAAGAGGGAGAATTTTAGAATTGTTTCCATTGCTGAGGAGTTTGTATTGAAGTCCAGTATATGGCCAAAAGAACTTCCTATCTGCTGCAGAAATAAAGCCTTAACTAGAAAAACATACCAATCTTTGCATATGTTAGTCACATACCATGTACAGCTGTGACTTCAGAAGAATGGGTGAGGGTAAGTGTTTGCCCTTATCCAGTATTAGCAAATTTGTAGCGGCACCACAGATGTGAGTCTGGGCAACAGTCTGCATGTGGCTGTTGGAACAGGCCAACAGTGCACCCTGTCCCTAGGATTTTTACTTCTGCAAAGCTAAGAGCGGATGGGCGGAAGGCAAAGGCTTCTGTGGCATGCTTCTGGCGTGTTAGGGGTTTCTTCTTTATGAAGACACCTGAAAATAATTTTAGTGTTCTGTTGCTCACTTTAAGGTTTCTTTTAAAAGAGGCAAACCTATCCTCCATGAGCTATGATAATCTGAAAGTTACTGTGGTAATTTGAAAGTTGTTCTCTGTAGTAATGACGTCCCTTCTCAGTGCTCCTGCATCATCGATGTGTTCATTTCGAATGAATTCCACAGCAACAGTTCTTTGGGCATGAACTTGAGAAATTAATGGTTTTGTTAACAAAGAGAAACTTTTCTAAGCATTTCTGAGGCTTCCTTACTTGCTAGCCCTTACATTATATAATATAAGGGTTATTAACAGTAATATTTTTGCTGCACTTTCAAAATATTTCGTTTTGCAATAAAAAATAATTTAAAAGCCACAGTCCAGAAAATTAAGGGCTGCTTATTTTTCCTTCAGAAATAAAAGTAGGTAGAGATGCCTACAGTGTAAAGAGCATACTTTTATTCAAATCAGTAGGGTGACAGTGGTGATTGTAATTTTCAAAAAAAAAGAAAAGGAACAAACAATGAGCGTTCTCTTGTTGGCTGATGTAATGATGGCAAAATTAGGTTTGTGCCCTATTTTGGAATGTTCTTTCCATGCCCTTTTTTTTATGTGCTATAACTTTTTTCGAGATGGGCAGAGTTACATAGTTCTATTTATAGACTGTTGTTTGATGGTGGAGGGCACTGAGTTCTTGCTAGCTTTATAGACCACTTATTCTTCATACGTTGTGATGTGTAGCTTAACAGAAAGTAAACTAGTGCGAATTAATGTAATGAGTTTACCCTCCTCTTCTTTGTAGCACAATGGCTGACAATAAAGCGAAGTCAACCAAACCCGTGAATAAGACTCCTCCAAAGTCTCCTTCAGATCCAGCAAAGGACCGAGCAGCAAAACGGTTATCCTATGATTCAAACAGCTCCCATGAGGGAGCCATGGCAGGAGAAATAAGTGCTCTGGAAGAGGCCTTTAGAAAATTTGCCATCCATGGTGATACAAGAGCCACAGGAAAGGAAATGCATGGGAAGAACTGGTCAAAGCTATGTAAGGACTGTCATGTGATAGATGGGAAGAACGTGACAGTTACAGATGTTGACATTGTCTTCAGTAAAATCAAGTAAGTTCCTTTCTGCCATCAGTTCCTTGTCTCCTCAACGTGTTTTATAGATATCATCTAAATTTATCTTCTGTTGCTTACAGATGTTGTGAGGCATGAAATTGTGTCTTTGTCACAATTGATCTTTCTTGTTCCTTTATGAAACTGTTCCTTTGTCTGAAGATGCAGCTTTCCGCTTCTGTCCTGCTATCTTAACCTGACTTCAGCATCACAGGTGTTATGCCATACAAAGAGGTATGATGTGATCAGGGCAAATGCAGGCTGTTCCAAGAAATGTATTGTTTTTTGACTGCAGTAAATGACGCGAATGTTTCCTGAAGGATATCTGAATGAAGTCAGGATGTAGTTTTGCATCTTGCCAAAACTCAGCCTCAGAGGACAAAGGCTAAGGTGGGATATGTTCTAACAACAGTCCTGATGTCCAGCACAACACCTACTCAAGTTTAAAGTGCTGGGCTACGCCACACTGACTGTGAATTTGTGATGCAGACCCGTGGCTTTCATTAATTGGTTAGGATTGTCTCATTAGTCCTATCTTACTCTTGTGAGCAGATTGGAACTTTAGTGAAATTTCTCTCTAATTTGAAAACCGAAGCAGGCTTGATCCAGAAACTCATCAAATCCAAGGGAAGATATGCAGGTGTTCCAGTGTATTCTGTATGAAGCCCCAAATAAATTTTTTGTTCCCACTTCACGTGTAGAATTGGATTATTTTCACCTTCCCCCTCCCCCTGGTATCTGAAGTGATAGTCTTGTCTTTTCTGCTTTTTGTAATCACAGTAACTGTTTAAATTGTCTCACACTTCATTGTGTTGAGGAACATGCTTTAAGGAAGGTCCTTTAATTGTACTTGTAGCTTGTAGGAATATTTGTTTGGCTTGTGCTCTCAACCACTGTGGTGTAATGCTGGGGTGGACGCGCAAACTGAGTTGCTTACGAGGATAGTTGGGAAAACTTGCTACAAGCTCTGACCCTTCAGAGTGCATCAAAGCATAGAAGGGCAGAGAAGAAAAGGCCCTTGATCTTGAAAGGTTGTCTAGTCACATGCACCGTTAGAATGCCATTACTTATTTCTTTCTTTATTTGTTTCTTTTCTCTTCAGGGATCTTGTCTAGGCAGTTGAAATATGCACACTCCAACCCTCTTGTTCTTGTATTAGTCCACTTTTTCTTTTAGGCCCTACATGAATTTTTTGGAAGTTGTGTTTCCAGAGTTTGGTGTGCTATCAGTGAACTAGCTTATTTGAAATGGACGTTTAGACTGTATCGTTGGTTGTTTCTTTCTTGATCTACGGTAGACAATGCTGCCTTCATTTTCAAATTTTCTTTGGCTTTCATCAACTTATAAATCCCTCTCTACCTATCATCACAGGAAATAATAAATCTTAGCGCTACTTTCTCATGTCAGTGTTTGGGCAAGTTAGAGACAGGACAACCCCATGATAGGCCATAAACAGTTGTGCAACATCAGCAGATAGAAAGAAGTATGAGTTTTGGTGCCTGCTGGGCTAGAAGGAATCTGGTCCTGTTCTGCAGGGAGTGAGTGTGAGGTGGCAGGGACCTCTGAGGCTCAGGGGGAACATCAGCATGTGTTCAGTCTTAGCTCAGCTTGGGGGTTCTTGTCTCTGCCTCCGTGGGAGGTGCCTGTTCAGCAGTTTCTCCTGTGACTGCTGCTAAGTGTTGTCATTTCTCTTGGAAGAACGCTCTTATGTCTAGCATTTAGTAGTTTAGAAGGTAACTGCATCAAATGCAAAAGCATTTTTATCTTAATTGTGTATTAATTACTTGCTCGTTCCTCACTTGTATACATACGTATAACATGTATTTTGTATATTCTTCTCTTTTGAACTTTTTTTTAAAATTGCTTAAATGGCAGGTGGGAAAATTTACAATAGCTGAGATTTGCTGTCTTTACTGAGGAGGTCTGTTTTTTCACGTGCATGCTTTCAGTAGGTATACTTCACATTTTCTTAAGTGTTGGGTAGAGGTTTTTTTACATTTTTATTCTTGAGAGCATATGTCAGCAATTCTTTTTAGTCTAGATTACATTTATTTCATAGTGTTTTAAGTTTTAACAAGGGAAGATTTAATGGCACTCGGGTGTTAGTAATATGCTGTAACTTAGGAGGCTTATGCATGGGCTGAGTATACAGGGTTTCTTGAACATGTTTAGACAGTTACTTCTCCTTGCTTTCTCTTTTTGCTTCATGTTTAACCCTAAGCTAAAGGATAATGATAGATTTGGTAATGCATCAAAACAGGCATACTTGCAAAATAAACTCTTACTCGTTTCCATTTTACAAGCATTTTTCCCAGCAGAGCACTAGGGTTTTTTGACAGCCCAAGTGTTTCCCCATCTGTGTTGAATGAAAAACGTTAAACACTATAAAACAATCTCCAGCTCCCCAGAAAGTGCAGAGTACTGCTTCCATGCCTCAATAAGAGTTATGCTTATGGGTATCAGAAGGTTCTGTACTTCACTGTTGTTTCTAGGTTCTTCAGCTAGACTGTGTCTCACAAGATGGACTTTGGCCTCGGATTCTTATGGTAAGCTGGTGGATCTTGGCAGTTGCAGTCTGTCCAGGGAACACACCCAAGTATAAGGAGATATCTTTGTCATACCCAACTACAATTGCCATCTAGCATTGTGACAGAACTTCCAAACAGGTTTTCTGTTGGGTTTATTACTGGGAAACCACTGTGTTTAGCAGGGTTTGTTTTCTAGCCAGCTATATTTAACAGTTTATGACAACGTCAAATGTTGTTCAAACACTAGAAAATAATTAATCTAGTAGAATTGTTCTTTGGATTTATGAATTACTATGTCTGTGTATAAAGCCCATGTTTGTCATCTGACTATCACTCCCAGGCTTCATTTATTTTTCTGCTACAGATACTGCCAAAATAGGTAGGAACTACACACATTGGTGATAGTTAGGGTAAAATAACAAGGGAAATTCGTAACAGGTATGTTTACCTAAGAGCTACTGAAAGATAGCGTTTTATTCACCGATTGGTAACTTCCTCTGCTGCAGGAGAGATTTTATCAGTTCAGTCCTGAGAAGTAATGAACATTTTTGTAGACTCAACACCCACCTCCACCAAATCAGGTGAACAAAACCTCTGACAGTTTTGAATAGTCCATGATAGGTCTTCAAAACTGGGACTATATGTCTGTCTTTCAGAGATTAGCTGAATTAAGGTTAAGTTTATGTTGTTTTGAAGGTTGAGGAAATTCTGATAAACCTTTGTTACAAATAAGAAAGTAAGTGCAGAAAGCTGTTTTCCTTCTGCAGGAGGATGGCAGGTCAGACTGAAGTGTAATTTGTCTATTTATCTTGCATAAAAGGTCTACTGAAGGCCTTCATGTAAGGACAACATTTGTATGTAATATAGGATAAGGAGGAGGAACGGTCTAATGCAAAGAATGCACAATAGTAGACATGAGAGAAGAATTGCTATAATTGCATTGTTTGTAAAGATGTAAATTGGGTGATCTCCACCTTCCCCCACCCCCTACCTATCCTCCCCCCCAAGTATTTTTGTTTAGTAGTAGTTTGTAGGTTCTTAAGGATCTCACAAATCCTTCCAATGTGGTGGCTTGTAGTATAAGTTGTGTGTTAAAAATTGATTTAAGAGATGTCTTTTTTTGCCTTTTTTTCCCCATTTCTATTTTAAAAGCTTTCTATTGTCAGGTCAGAAAACACAAGAAATTAATCAGCAATGAATTCTGCAGTAGAATTACTTGAAATGAAAAGCCAAAGCCGACTTGTGAGAGTAGCCATGTGTGTGAATATTTATAAGTTGCATCCCTAGAGATCTGAGGAAAGCCACCTACACTTATGACAAATATTTGGATTGCGGTTGGGATAAACTGCCATTTCGATAATAATTAAAAAAGTACTTTTTTTTTTTTTAGGTTATAAAAACCTACAATAAAGACATCTCTCATGATATTGTTATCTTTCTATGCATGTTGCACCTGCTAAAGCAAAAGAAACTGTGAAGAACGAATTACAGAGTTTTACAATATCTTATGGGATGAAATCTTTTAAAAATGCAGCAAAACCAACAAAAGTGTACATAGCTGTAAATGCAATTACGTAGTAAGCTTTCCGTACTGTATTTTACAGTTTCACAGTCAAAACTTGAGATGTTGGACTCTTCTTCATATGTTCATTGGACTGCATACAACTGTAATGCTATGATTACAGGGTAAACTTGCATTTCAAAGCTAGCTTAAAGTTAACGTAAAAATCTCTTTCGTTAATTGGTATCAGGATGGCTTTGTTTCTTGGCAAAAATGAAGCAACCCCTTCTATGAAAAACCTGCTCGTATCATTGTTTTAAAAAAAAAAGAAGGCTTAAAATACTTAGGAAGTAATTTTTTTTTAACAGGTCCCTAAATTCACTGCCATACTTGAAGGCAAGGATAAATAACAATCATGTTCTATGAGAAGGAAAGTTTTAATAAATTACTGTTTGTGAAATTTTAATAACAGGACCAAAAATAGTATTTCACCATTTTTGTAATGATAATAACTTCAATTTCCCTGTAGGTCAGGCTTCTGCTAAAATGTAGGGTTTAGTATAAATATCTTAGTAATACTAGATCCAAGCATTCCTTTTTCACATACTATCTGAACCTTATATAGACATCTTTCTTTTATATTTTGCAAAGTAAGAGGGATAATGCAATCTGGGTCTACTGAATTTAGAGACATACAACTTGCAGACATGCAATAGCATTTGAAAATGGATGGTTTTCATGAAAATGGAAATTCCATGGGTATCCTTTTAGTAACCAAAGCAATTGTCTGTCTTCTTGGAATTTCTCCTTGTTAACTGACTATTTCTTTTATGTTACTCTTCCAGGGTTGCCAAAGTCTGTAGGCTGTGTGTCTTTTGTTGTGCTTGCAGGGTGCAAATATGGGTTTAGTGAATCTTGTTGCCTTGGAGAAAGCAAGCTCATTGGTGACACAGGAGAAGGGCACAGAAGTTCTGCATTTGGTATCAAAAGCAACATGTGGCTACATTCTTCTTCTTAATCCAGCAAGACAGCGAGACACAACAGTCTAAAAAACTTCAGGGGTTTTGTATTAAGGAAAGCAGAATACCCAAGAAGAATAGATGTTACTGATCTCTGAGCAGCATTCTGGCATGTTGCCTTAGGAACTTAAATTTCTTTGTTTATTGGGGTCAACAACTGCTCTGGCAAATTTGATATGTTAGGTATGCCATACAAATACTTCACTTGTTGTATGTAGTTAATATGGTAATAGTAATAGCCCTGATATAAATACCGCTGCTCTTATTTTAGAAGTGTTACCACTCAGCACTGCAAGAATATGGTTTAAGTACTGCCATAAAACTGCTAATTCTATGACATTATTAGGTAGAAAAATAAAAATATTTCTGTTTACACTGGCATGTTACTATGGTTGCAGGCAGGCCTGGGTGACGTCACGCCTTGGATCCATTGTGAGCATTTATTTAGGTAGTTGTCTCCATGGAAACATTTGTTTGTTTTGATGTTACTATGTGTTAAATTTTAAACAAATTTTTGTGGTTCTATACTGGATTGTTATTGAAGGCTAGTTAATCTACAGAAGCTTTGTAAATATACCTTACTCCCCTTCCTCTAAAGTATTTTTGGTAAAAGATCAAGTGAAAGCATAATTGTCCTCTCACATTCCATTAATAGTTTCTGATGTTGCTTTAACATGTTTTCTTGTTGCTGAGGAAGCCATGTGTTCTAAAGGCCAGAAAACTCTCCTCCATCTTTTTGAGAAAGGAAGGTTTTGTTCCCATGGAGAATCTTCACAACACACTTTATTGTGCCCTTACTTCTGAGCAGTCCCACCCATACTCTGTCCTTAGTACATCTTGCCCAGTCAGCTGTTTAGCCGAGTTCCCACAGTCTGGATCGGTCAAGTCCCTACAGGAGTGCTTGTACCTGAGACCAGCTGGGTTTTAATTCAGCAGTAGTTCACCACTGCTGCGGGACTGTGGAAGAATTAAAATAGATAATGTTTGCTCTAATTAGCTGGCAAGACAGCTCTTGGCAAGAATGAATACGTGCCTTCCCCCTTTGTCGACTGTAACAGAATTGTTGTCTTTTCTTTGTATTGAACAATTATGATGCATCTTGCTTTCTTAATTAGTTGAAAGGAGTATTACTTCGACACCCGCAGTCATTCAAAATAACTCTCTCTCCGTGAGTTTTCGCTGAAGTAATTTGTATTTAACAGAGATCTTACTGAAGCCTCTCTTAAATTTTTAAAATACGGAAATAGATACGAAGTGGTCTTTATATATAAATTAAGCACATAGTAGTTGTGTTTTACTTCCTTACTGGAGAGATTCTTTTAAAAGTGACATAGAATCTGATTTATGTAATCCTACTTTATGCATGAAATAGGCATAACAGTTAACTTGTGTACTTTAATATGTCTGTATCAGGAAATAAGTTTTAAGTGGATATAAAATGGTATGCAGAGCATAATCTATGCTAATAAATCTAACTTTTCCAGGCAAATTGTGAAGAAGTGCAGTTATATGTAGAAATGTAGGTAAGTTACAACAGAAAATGTTCTCTACCACATCATCTATATTTTATTTTAATTGAAATTAAGATCCAGTCCTTTCTTGTCCAAGAAGCCAAATGTAATGTTGTCTTTTGCACTTTGTCCTTGAAAAGCCTTTCATTTAAAAAAAACCAAGTCAACTCTTCTCCCCCTTCTGCCAAGAGGCATAAATTCTAGAAGTAAGCCAGTGATCACTTATGAGAAGAAAGATGGATTTAGATTCACTTGCTGTTAACGCTGGCATGCAAAATGGGTAAGTTCTGTACCCCTAATGATGTGTGCTGATGATGATTTTAAAAACACCTTCTCTTGTGATCAGACATCACATGAAAACTTACAGATACAGTGGTGGGTGATTCATTTCCCAGCTGATAAGGAATGCCGCATGATATCATACACAGTACTATATAGCAGCTTGCTTGATATTTGCTATGCTTTGTGGCCCATGCCGCTTGTGGACTATGAGGACTTCTACTGGTTTAGAGTAGAAGTAAGGGTCTGATAGATCTTGTTTTGTGGGGTTTTGGAGGGTTTTTTGCCCTTTTTGCTTTTTTTAAGTCAGCCTAATTTCATCATATTGCACCATCATTTGAAATTCCCTGTTTTTCATTTATAAAAGCAGCTGTGTGAAATCTGTGTTAGTTACATAAGTAACTAACTGTTACTTAAGTAGGCAACACGTAAGTAACATTTTACTGATTAACACACAAGTATTTTCTAGACTGTTAAACACCAGTGTAGACTTTGTCTTTTGTTTTCTATGGATTGAAGATAATTAAGATGTAAAGGATGAGGCAGCACTGGCTGCAGCAACCGGGTGACTGTAAAGTTTAGGATCCTAAGAGGAGTGGGAAGGTGAATAACAGAATTACAGATCTGGACTTCAGAAGGGCAGATCTTGGCCTGTTCGGTTTCCTGCAGGAAACTGCCCTGGAAGGCAGAGGGGCCCAGGAGAGCTGGTTGATCTTCCAGACAGAGTCCTCAGACCACAAAAATGGTCCATTCCCATGCGCAGGAAGTTGAGCAAGCATGGCAACAGGCCAGCATGGGTGAACGTGGAGCTTCTGACTGAGCTCAAACACAAAAAGGAAGTAGACAGAGGCTATGTGGTAGGAATATAGCCCATGCATGAAGGAACAGAGTGAGGAGAGCCAAAGTTCATCTGGACTTGAGACTAACAAGGGAGGTGAAGGATGACACGAGAGGTTTCTGTAAGTACACTGGTAGCAAAAGTGTGAGCTGCCTGCTCGGTGTGGCAGGGGAGCTAGTGACAAGGGACATGGAGAAGGAAGAGATACTCAATGCCTTTTTTGGATTCCCTTTTCCACTGGTAGGGCTTGCCCTCAGGATTCGCAGGACCCTGAGCCTGTGGGTGTGAAGCAGTACCCACAGTAAAGGAAGACAGAGTTAAGAATCACTTGAACCATGGGACCAGGTGGGATGCATCCAAGGGTGCTGAAGGAGCTGGGCAACGTCATTGCAAAGCTGCTCCGTAGCACCTTCAAAAGGCCCTGACAGCTGGAGGAGGTTCCCAGTGACTGGAAAAAGGCAAACAGCGCACACATCCGCAAGAAGGAGGATCCAGGTAACTACAGGCCAGTCAGTGTAACCTCGGTCCCTGTGGAGGTTGTGAAGCAAATTGTCTTGGAAGCCCTTTCTCAGCACGCAAAGGACAAGTTGATTTGGAGCTGCCAGCATGGATTTGCCAAGTCATACCCAATCAACCTCATTGCTTTCTATGATGAAATGACTAACACTGTGGGCAAAGATGTGTACTATACCTTGATTGTGGCAAGGCCTTGGCCCCGGTTGCATCATCACTAAATTGGTGGGGTATGGGCTGGATAGTCTAGGAAGCAGCTCTGGAGATTGTGATGGGACAGTAAGTTGAATGTGAGTCAGCAGTCCTTGCAGTGAGTGAGTTTTGGCAGCAAGCAAGGGCAGCTGCATCCTGGGCTACATGAGTAAATGTGTGGCCAGCGGGTACAGGGAAATGATCCTTCCCTTCTGTTTGGTGCTTGTGAGGCTGTATATGGAGTGCTGTGCCCATTCTGGGGCTCCCTTGTGCAAGAAAGAGATTTGATACTCTGGAACAAGCCCAGTGTGGGGCCACCAAGATGGTCAGGGGCTGGTTACGGTATATGATGACTGTGGCAGGAAAAAAAAAAAGTTTCTCTATTTTCCTGTGTAGACAATAGGAATTAACTTCCCATTCTCAAGTTAGAGAGAAAATTTTATAGGAATAAAGCACGTGAGTATGTATATGTGTTGTTTGACTCCTAAAATAAGGACATGCGCTAGAAATCATCTGTCTCGTAAAGAAGATTAATATACCGTAAAAGTTGTAATTAAGCTATTTTTTAATCTATGTGTATAAAGCTACTAAAAGAATTAAGATGTGGTCTGCTTAGGATGTGATGCTGGTAAATGGAAGCATAGTGCATTCGATGCAGTTTTTCATCTTCCTCGAACTTTAAAAAAACCAAACAAACCCAAAACACAATGGACTGACTTGGGAGACCCCATTTCTTCCCATTATTTAGAAGTTTGAGGACTATTTTACAACTGAATCAGAGCAAATCTTGTTAAAGACCAGTTGTAACTAACATTAAGTTGAAGAAGGATTCACCAGCACCCCAGCTTAAATAAAACGTGAGTCTGTACTATCTTTCCTATTCTGTTTCATCTTCCCCACCAATGTAAAACTATTCCTTGGAGAAGCATTGGCACATTGTTTTCAAATTTGTGGAAGACCGTGTTAATCAGACTACTAGATCCCCTGATTTGGAGTTGCTTGGAGTCTTGAAATGCTTGGGAGCTGGAGTTTGGGGCTCATATTACAGAGGAGGAAAAGAAAGGGTTGCTTGTGAATGCTAAGTGTCCATCACCTGATCTGCCCCTTCATGTTGGGCACTGCATGATCTTATCTTGATGGAGTTACATCTGGGCCAGGCAGGTTTAACTTACTAATTTGAAATTGTTCCTGGAAGTGATGTTACGTGCACCTTCTTAATGTATTTTGCTCTTGCTGTAGCCAGACTACTCGTTGGTGAGAATTTTTAGGTGTTATATATAGAGTTAGAACTTGCAGTGTTAAAACACCCAAGTGGTGTTGCTGGAAACCGGTTCTTTGAAAGTTATCACCGTGATTAATTAGAACGGTGTTACTGACTACTTTCTGGCTTTATTGAAGTGCAGTTTCTTACCGCTTTCGTTTGCATGTTAAACTGAAGAAACACAAATGAAATCCAAACTTTTCTTTGAAACTTGATCTCTGTTCATGACTTTCTGCATTTTTTTTAATGCACTTGCACGTATTCCCATGAATTAAAAAAAAAAAAAACCACCCCTCCCCCCAAAAAAAACCAAACCAAAAAAAAGCCAAAAAAACAACCAAACAAAAAACCCAACCATTTTGATATGGAGTCCTGGTGTAATCCCCCAAAAGGGAAACACTTTCCTTTAGAATTTTTTTTTTTTTTTCCCAATTTTGTAGTCAGTTTTAGGTTCTCATTCTTTACAAAGGGTCTGGGTGTTACCAGGTAATACACGATTTTGAAAACCATGGTAAGATTGCTGATGTTGGTGCTGATTCTGAAGGCTCCCTGAACGTTTTAATTACATAAACAAATCTCTGTGGCAGCCTTTGCTAGGAAGAACTGCTATTAGGTACTGAGATTTTACGGTTGAAGGAGCAAATACAGAAAGCCACCCAGTTTCAGTGGGGAATTCAGAAGGATGATTGCAGTTGACAGAGCATAGCCAGGAAGAGCATGGCTAAAACGTGTACCGTGCTGGTAAGGAGTAATATTAACACCTCACCTGCTGCCCGTCGCCAGCATTTTTGGCAGTGCAGGCGCTGCCAGCGCACCGCTGCTTTGCTGCACACAAGTACTGATACTGGGTTGCTGCTTGTTTTGGAGAGCAGTGTTGTGTCCTGAGTGGCCGGCACCAGTTTTCGCAGGGCTCCCATCAGAGTGTTCATATCGTTGACTTGATGTAGCGTGTGAGTTGGGAAATGCTTGCAGCCTGCCATTTTGTCAAGTGGTGTTTGCCTCCAAGACTCCCTTTGATCCACCGGTTGCTAAAAAGACACAATACCTAAGGCGGGAAGGGAATGTTTCTGTGGGATCTGGACATTCGTAACTCAGGCAAAAATAACGCAGAAAACCTTACTGCAGTGTTTTGTGTCAAGCCGGTAAGTTTCTGCTTAAGCTGTAGGACAGCTTTAAATCAAACCGAGTCTTTCTCAGTGACGGCAAGCAGCGGACAGTATCTTCAGGCAAGCTGTCTCAGTGGAGAGAGGAGCGCCTGGTGAAAACCTCTGCACTTCCTGTCTGTTTTGAACGTCTGATGCTCCTGAAGTCCATCAGCTTTTCTTGCTGCGTTGACTTCCCGGTAACTGGCGGTAGCGATGGTCATTGGGAATGGTGCCACGTCCTGTGCAAAGGCGCGTGGCGCGCAGCTGAGGAGAGCTGGCCGCAGACTGCGCTGGCCACAGAAATGGAAGCGGCGCAGCTACAGCTGTGTGCTGCTGCACTGACCTGGGTGTCCAGCCTCTCGCATCGTGCCAGGCGAATGCGCCAGCTTTCCTGGCGTTGGCTTGGTGTTTTAACCTGGGCGCTTTGTAAAAAGAATGGTAATGAGTGCTGGCAGAAAATGAAGAACACAGCCCTAGCAGCACTGAATTGTCTTCTTTCTTTGCTCTGGAAGGGAGCGTCCTGAAAGTGTGGGTAATCTTTTAGTCTTACACTGTTACCCCATTTTCAGGGTTATGGCACAAGCTTTATAAGATGCTTAGAAACACGAAAAGCTTTATGGTGTGCTCCTTGAGCAGACATGAAAGTACAAGACTCTTAAGGAAAAGGATAACCCACCATCATCTGGTGTGAAGGAGTTAGTGCTGTACCGTTCATCTCTTTGTCTCTGCTGATACAGCAGAGCGTTGTACCACTTAGTGCCATTTGTGATCGTGGGCACCAGCAGCTGCAGAACAGTGGTGATCTTTGGCACCAGGCTGTGACTCTCATGACACATGAATTCATTGCCCAGATGTCTTGGGTCTTTATTCTATGCCCTTCAGCTGTAAATATTGTTTAAAAAAAAGAAAGTAAGCTAATGAGTGGAGCAGTTGTTGTGCTGTCAGTGGATGTATTTTTTATACTGTGTAAAAGATGCAACTATAGCTTTTATATCATCATAAAAGTGTGTACAAAGATAAGTTGTTTTTCTTTCAGCTAACAACTGATATACAGTGACACTGTAACATGATCGTAGTTCATTACACCACAACTGAAAAATCAGTATGAGAAAACAAGATAGGTCTGTGCTTATTGTTTGGAATCTAACTCGGTTGTACAAGATCTGCAGATACACACATTATAATTCCCTGTTCAGTGCCAATTAACCCTGGATTTATCTGCTTCATGGTGTTTGAGGTGTTTGTTATTCAGCATGGGATGGTTAAGCTTTGGAATGGAACTGGTGGTGCTGAGAATGGAGCATTTATCTGACCCAGAGCAGTGTGGGAGTAATACGAGAGGATCAGAGAGGAGAGGGCAGGCAGCTCTTACTCATCATCACGTGCGGTCTGTATTTCACGAAAAGGTGTTGTGCATTCGCTTCTGCAGGAACGAGTCTCTGGGGTATGGGATAGATGGAAAATGGTGCCGGCGCTGTTTGCAATCTTGTCCTCCTGGTGTATAGCAGCTGCTGCTGCTGCGCACCAAGCTACTTTGGGGCACTAGGGGAACATAATGAGCCCTCTTCTGATACTCCTCATGCTCAGTCTTCCTGCCACTCAATTTGAAACATTTCCATTTTCTTCCTGTGGTGGATGCTGTATGGAAACAGATGCCTGGGGCACTTTAAATCCAAGTGGAGATCAGTCTGCTCTTGCAGGGAAAATAGCATGTGTCATGCTATTCTCATTTGGCATGGTATCAACGGAAGGTTTTGCAGGTTTGCGAGCAATATGTTGATTAGCGTTTACAGCTCTGTAAGAGGGTGTCGAGGGAGAAGGTTTTAAGTTGGTATTTTTGGTGGGTTTTGTTTTGGTTTTTTGTTTTAGCAAAAGGAGTGAGTATTCTAAAAAAAGTCTGTAGATAAAGGAAGAAAAAGGGAGTAATTTGGCATTTATAGGGTCTTACGTCTTTTATCTGAAGTACTTTGTAAGGTGAGAGATAAGTTTAAAATATAAGAAAACAATAGGAGAAGGTACTGAGAGGTAGCTATGATGAAAGAAAATGTATACCCCATATGGTAGCTGATAGCCACTCTATTAGGTGATATTCTTGTGTATATCCAGAAAGAAAGAATTTTGATACTTTTTAAGCATTGTATTGAAAATGGTGGATGCTTCTGGTGGATGAAAAGCTACAGAAGCAATCAATTAAAGAAGCTGTTTGGTTTTCCTCCTGCTGTACTGATAAGATGAACTCTGGTTGCTGATTTAACAGTCTGGTTTTGAGTTTGATCTGCAAATCTATCTGACTGCAGCTTCAATCAACATGGGCAGTTTTGAACAGTTTGTCTGATTTTAATAATTTTCTGATTTAGTCCTGTGTTCTGGGAGCAATGAATGAATGCATGAATACTTGGGAGATTATTCCTTTTATTCCCCTCTTAATTGCTACACTGTGTTACCCACTCATTCTGGTTCTACGTCTTTAAGGTACTAATCTGTGAAAGGCATAGTTCAGGTGGACAGTGAAGTGCCTGTCCCTGAGGTAAACAGTAAAGGTACATAAGAGCTATCAGACTAAGGGCTACCCATAGAGAACTGGACTTCTTTAATGGTGGGGACAGGGACTTCATGTTATCTACCATGGCATTTGCCCTTTTTGGAAGTGTTTCAGCTCTGTTTGTCAAAGCCTTGAGACAGAGAAGATGGCAAGATGTACTTTCTGGAGACAGTTATCCAAATAATTTATGCCAAGTGTTGATTGGATTCCTCTACGTGCTCACTGCAAGTGTAATCTCTTAATCTTGGAAGAAGTCATTTGCTGAACAGCACAGCTTCTCTAACATACATAGTGATTTTTAAAGGAGTTATAGTATTGACTAACCTCTCAACAGCATTTTTGAGTTAGTTGTCATATGCTGATGTTTAAGAAAATAAAGCACACAAAGTGTGCCTGTTTTGCATGTACTCAGAAGAATTCTGGCCAAGATTTCTGCTTGTCATCTTCATTGAGCTCCATTGAAAAATCTGTGAGGCTTTTTGGAGCTTTGAAGAGTGAGAGGATTTGACTTCTGATACCTCTAAAGGGGTGGACACCCTACCTCTGCTGCAGGGTAGAAAGGCACAAAGACATTCGTTTTTGTAGCTGTGGTCTCAACGGGGCTTTGTTGACCTGTGTAGAATGTTTAGCAAATGCATAAAGCTTACTTTGGTTATGTCCTACCCTATCAGACTTTTAGTAATTGAAGCAGAGTGTTGGCCTGAACCAGTTACTGCTGAGCTCCTTTTGGTTTTGCTGTCCTTACTGTGACAAGTTAACTCAACTGTAAATAAATGCATCAAGTACTTAAGCTAGTTTTAAATTAACTACTTGTATAAACATACCTAATGTAGAGGCTCTGTGATAAAAATTACCAGCATATAACCCTGCAAAGGTGTTTGTCTGTTGCTTGTTGTGGGGGGGTTCCACAATAGACCTGCACCAGCTGGTATATGCTGTCCCGCACATAGTTTAACACGGTGTACATACACGGCATTGTCTTAATATATTGTTTTTATGTCATCCTGTTTTCCTGCAAGAGTCAGTTAGCAGTTTTGCTTTCTAGGCTGTGAGGATATACCCGACTTCCTTATGAACAGCAGTCTACCCTACAGGCAGTGCTGGTGGAGTGTGAGATCAGATGTTGAATTAGCTCCCATGGAAAATCATCAGCGGTCCTCATTCAGAAGATATTAAATTGCAAATAAACAGATATATAAGAATCTGGTAGGGGAAGCGAGTCTCCTGACATGCACTGGAATAAGAGCACAGAATTCCAATAGTAATTGCACCGCTAACTGGCCACAATTTAGAAAGCTTACTCTGCTGTACCAAACATTGCGGGAATGGATATTAGTACATTGAACATCCTCCTTGCACCAAAATACCATATTGTCAGCAAATGACAGTTTGAAACAATACTTGACTTTCTTTCTTTAGCTCGTAAAATCAACGGCTCTGAAGAAAACGTCAGCTTCTGAATTGAGATTGTTCTTCCTGAATTACTATGTGAAGCCTTATTTTCTGCATATAAGTAACTGAGAGCTGCTAGGTATTGCTAATGTAATTGTGTAACGATTCCTGTTTGGAAATGAAGCAGAAGGTACCCTTTGTACAAAGCAAAAGTCAAGAGGGCAGCACGTATTTAGCGGTTTGTATTCGAAGGCTGGGGAGTTGTGACCTGACAGAAAACAGAAAAGAAATGCATTGAAAGGGAGTTCTTATTCCTCTGCAAGAAGGTTTCTGGTGTTGGGTATAGTTTGTTGCGTTGTGAGGGGTGTTTTTTGGGAGGAAAAACTTCTAAGGTAGTTTGAGCTTATTAAACGCTATTAACTATTCAGTCGTATCTGATCACAGCAACGTTGTTTAACTGGGCTCATCTAAGGAGTGCTTAATTTCATCCTGGCATGCAGGGAGGTCCTCTGCCCTGATAAACTTTTGCAGGAGATGTAAGAGAGAGGCTAAATTTGGCAGAAATTTCCCCTAATAGTTCAGTAACTCTAGCTGCTTCCTTAGTTCAGTCACTGAAGTTATGTTAAACATTTTCAAAATTGTTGGAGTCTTTCACAGCACTGGTTTGATACCTTCCTTCAGTAGCTGTTGATCTAAATAAGTCACAGATTTCTAAAAGAATGTATGCTTGTTCTTTCATGGTCTCCTCTCTGCCTTCACAATTCATTCCAACATCTTGGAGGCTTCCTAATTGTTCCTTGTCATTTTGGTTTGTGATGATGATGTCTGCAAGATAGAAAACTATGTGGGTAAGCCTCCATTTATTGTAAACTTTGGGATTTTTCAAATACAGCTAGCGCTTTGAATTGAGAGAAGCATGATGTAAATGAGAGAATATCTGTATTGGCGTTAACTCTCAGAATTTTCTGGATTTCTTTTGGATTGGTTTCAGATGCGCATGAGTCAGCAATGTAAAGACTGATAAACCTTTAATCCAGGGGAGGACGTAGATTCCCATAGATAATTTGGTCACTGTCTGTTTATAGCTTTTACAAACTGCCAAGACGTTGGCACGAACTGTTCTGCAGATTCTGTGCTACAACTGAGACTTCCATTGGTAAAAAAAATGCTTCCCTCTTTGGACACAGAGAGAGGATCGATCTCTCTCACCCCAAGGAGTACTGCCTCAGAATCAAAATGGCTTATTTCTGAAGCTGGATGTAGCTTTATTGTAACTCTTTGGCAGACTTTCTGTGGTAGAGTTATTTTAGGATTTTTTAGGATTTTTATCAGGAAGTTGATAGAGCTCTGGCTTGCAAACGCTCTCTTTTTTTTCTCTTCAATCGCTGCTTTGCCTACATTGAATTGTTTAGGCCTCGCAGTTCAAGGGCCTGCACTTACAACTTGCGAGGTACTTTGCACTCCCTGCAGGTGTTCCTTGTTATGATTAGTAGGGGAATCTTAATTCAGATTGATGGTTGCGTTGTCAATTACTGCAACTTTGTGTTGGGATGGTAACGGCATAGAGATGGCTCTTGAGAGATACAAAATAAGTAAGTAGGCAGATGCGTTAGCTATTTTTCCCCGAAGTGGTGCAAAGATACGTTATCTCCACAAGATACGGTTAAGGAGTGTCCTGGTTCCGGCGGG
>VXBH01008170.1:0-86175 GCA_013400035.1 Rynchops niger
AAGTGTAACAGTTTTAAACTGAAGTGGGTAGATTTAGATGGGATATTAGGAAGAAGGTCTTTCCTGTGGGGGTGGTGAGGCACTGTCCCAGGTTGCCCAGGGAGGCTGTGGATGTTCCATCCCTGGAGGTGTTCAAGGCCAGGCCGGATGGGGCTTTGAGTGACCTGGTCTAGTGGGAGGTGTCCCTGTCCCAGGGCAGGGGGTTTGGAACTAAGTGATCTTTAAGGTCCCTTCCAACCCAAACCATTCTATGATTCTATGACTACTCTTTCCATACCCGCTTGGCAGCAGAAGCTGTCCTCTCTGATTGCCTCTCCCTTTGGTGCTGCTCTGTGCAATACCCGCCATGTCTGTGACAAGAACAAGTGCTCCTGCACTTAGGTGTTTTGTGGGACTCCAGAATACATGCTTCCACAAACTGAATATGAAGGAGTACGAGGGGGGAAAAAAAAAAGACACAAACTCCTGGAATAAAAAAAAAGCCAGCAGCACTGTGAGGGGCACAGTTCTCCCCTACCTCTCATTAAGTTTTTACATCATACTCGTGTGCATTCCTCACACCTAGCCTGCTCTAACACTGCGAAGACATCTGGAGATGAAAGCTTAAGAAATTCCTGTGCTTGTTAAGTGGGTCAGTATTTTCCAACTGGATAATACAGGACAGGGAGAGGGGGTTTGTCACCGCAGAGAGCAGCTGCTACAAGAAGTTCATTTCCAGCTGCCTGAGATATCCCACGTTTTTAAGAAGACTCCTTCAAGATAATGAAAATTCCCCTCCCCACAGACAGAAGCCTTGGATCCAGTGCATCTGCTAGTAATGGGGATGACTTCCAATACTCTAGCTCAGCTCTCCCACCAAGTTCCAAGAAAAATCTTGGCCATCCTTCCCCAGATTTTCCTGTCATCTAAGAGCACAGTCAGAGAGCATGACCTGGCCCCCTCAATGCTCAAAGCGTATTCATAGCATAGACGTGGATTTCCCAAGTGGACGTTCCCAAGTGTATTAGCGGGGACAGTCTGTGGCAGCAGAAGAGACACCCTCCAGCAGGCAGGAGACAGTGGCTCCACGAGAGAGAGAGCACTGTGGCTCTCCACTAAATACCCGAATTCCCTCCTCTCTGCCCTAAACCCTGGGCTCCTCACTGGGAAGAACACGTCAAGGGACCTCATGGCCCTAACCCTCCACAGCTCCTGCACTGAACCACTCAGAGGGCAGCAATTAGTAGCATTCAAAATTATGTCTGCTTTCAAGTCAGTAACTGGTATTCAGTCAGGTTCTAATATCCTCTAGGTAGAGCATAAATCAGAACTCATCATTTTCTGTGTATAATTGCCTATGTACGTCTAAGCTGTAATTTCAGCTCTACTTGTTGAGCCTAACCTTGGAAAGTCTTCGCTCAAAGAAAAGAAACTAGGATTTTGTACACTTCTAAAAAAACCTCACCTCTAGGTGATTCTAGGATCAAAGACAGAACTTCATTATACCAGGAAAAATGACTAATTAACTTGTGAGAAAAATCTTGTGATTCATGCACCCTAATGGTGTTTGAGAGTTCAGTCTTCCCCATCAGTGTCATCGAATCATTGTCACCTCAAAAATTATGGCTCATTCCCTGAACTGTAGATCAGGAAAGCATGATAAATTAATTGGGTATTTAAACAGTGACAATAAGTTTAAGGAGGATTTTTTTAATTTATTTTTACATACCCCGATAGGCCATTTTTAAAAATACTTAAGGAAAATCTTTTGAAGTCAGGAACACACACTTTTTGGGAGACTAAATGTAGATCTGACAAGAGCCAGCTTTTATTTGCTCTTAATGAGACAAGTTTGCAGGTCCTCACACTGTTAACAGTGAGAAACTCCTATCTTACCTTACTGCTAATGCAAAGATTACTGATTGTGCCATAGCCCAGGGATGAGGTAAATTCTCCTTTCTCGTGATTTAAGTCGCAGCTTCCTGGCAGGGTCTCATTGTGCTCTGTGTTTTTATCACACAGTGAGGGCATACTTGATGAACTAGGATACAAATGCTACATTTCTAAAGAAGATATGTGAAAACCTGCAGCATTTATTATGTATCAAAAAACTCAGACAAGACAGATCTTTTTGTTTTGGTTTGGGTTTTTGGTTGGAGGGGGTTTTTTGTTTGTTTGTTCATTTTGTGGTGGGGTTTTTTTTTAGACAGAAGCTCCACAGACAGGGGAAACAACTGAGTTCTTAAACAGATGAGAAAAACACTGCTCCTATATCAGTGTTTTAAGCAAGTTTCCCTGCAATTCTTTATTACCACGCACCACCATTTAACAACATGAAACACCTTACGAAATACAACGGAAAGAATAATTTAGCTTATACTCAAACTACTCCAATTAAACAGAAACTACCTGACCTGACTGAGGAGTTACGATAACTGCCTGCAGTTATCAAGATGGCAGGGAGATCGAGATAGAATAAAGGTGAGAAGTTGTGGGCATTTATTCCCATTTATTTTACCACAGAGCATCATCTCTGCCAGCAGTCTGTGTATCAGCCTGCTTTGACATATTTCCAATTAACTGTAGATACACATTTCTGTATATTACCTGTTTTATAAACAGTGTTGCAGTGTCTACAGCACAGCAACTATGGACGCCTCTTGGCTTCTGCTCTTCACTATGCCATGGTGAAACCTGTATTGTGTTACTTTCATGTAATCCACAGAAGAAAAGTAAAGGATAAATGTATGAGGAATGGTCCTTTATAACAACGTCTGGATAGCATGCTGTCCCCTTCCTTGTACAAAGTGAAGGAAGTGTACTGGAAGCTTAATCTTTCTTGTCAGGAGCAAGGAAGAACCCACGCTTATCCCAGCCTCACTCTCCAGGAAGTGATATCCTTTTTTTGGATAAGTTTCAGAGCATGGAAGAATCTATGTACTTCTCTATAAGGGCATGAAGGAAAGGAATGTTAATGAACTTGCAACAGTCATTAAAGCTATGGCATAACAGCCCCACTTGCAAGATGCTTGAAGTCAAGTTCCACCGCAGAGCCTTCTGCAGTGGCTTTGACACAGGGAACTTCCCATGTGCATCTGACAGCAGGGTGAGGAGGTGGTAGCACATGCCACCGGGCTTCAATGATGGTGCCTTTGCTGCCAGTACAAAAGAGTGGGAGATCTTTGGGTTCCATCCTACCTTTAAAAAGGATGCCAAGTTTTGGTGACCACCAGCTTGTCTGTCTTTATCCCCTTATGCTCACCCTCTCCAATCTTCATCCGCCAGCTTTCCAAATGTTTTAGCACCATTTCGGTCATAAAAATTTCTGCTTTAATTATTGAAGCTCATATATGAGCAAATATATGGAAGTCCAGAAAGCATCAGACATCTTACAGGCAAAACTACTAGTTCTTCCTTTAAGGCATCTATGCTCAAAAAAACCAGATATAATATCAGTATGAGAAGAGGGGCTGAGAGGAAAACAGTACGGATAACTTGAAAACAGATTTTTGGAGAGGCAGAAACACACCTAGGCACTTTAAACACACCTAAGCACTTTTAACACAAAAAAGTCAGCTCTGGACTACCAGAGCAGTGATAGAGGCAAGGGAATGTATCACTTCCCTCCTACCATCTCTCCATCCCTTCCCATCAGGAAAGGTATCTGCGGCCTCACACTCTCATTGCCAGTTACTGTAGGTTTTGGCTAACCCAGACCTGCAGGCTAACCTACAAAGAATGAGGAAGAAAGACAAAGCAATTTGTTTTCACAAAAAAGCCACAGGGGGTGGGGTGAACACAACCAACAACCCCCAAACAAACAAGACAGCTAATGAGATTCCTAATCAGAGAGAAAACAAAAAAGTAAAATATGCTGATGTGGCTTGTAATTCTAGTCCTGCAACAGATGTTACAGGCATTGTGAATTTTAAGTGCTTCTCTTTAATATAGTTCTTTTCCCTTGTCAAGGCGACTAAAATATACACAAAACCAAGAGTGGGCCTAGGGGAGAGAAACCCTAACAAGCAACTGTTAACAAATGGTAGATCACTTGATGAGGAGACAGTAAAGCCTGTTAGGCTGGCATGCAAGCAGAAAGCTTTATTTATTGCTCTAGTTGTACCTCCTAATACACTGTCCCAGCTGATGTATGGTTTGATTTTCTTGTGAAAGTCTCTAAACATACATGTAAAAAGTCAAAGCTTATGGTCTCAATGAACTATAAGAATTTCTTAACTTAAAGCATTGCGTTAAAATAAAAGTGAAATAAAAAAGTCCAAAGTAAAGCTTCATGTATAGGTCTAATTTGCACCTAGAACGAATGATGAATTTCCAGACATTATTTACTTTTACAACAATGGAGGACAACACTTCCATGGAAGGGACAATCCTCTCCAGACTTGTTAGAGAATCACATGGACAACATCTGCAACGCTCAGCTGCCAGGCTAACAGGCTCCTCTGCTGGAGGACATCACTGCACCACAAACAATTCACCCCACAACTGCAGTTTGGCCACCCTCCTATATTTCAGCCCACTGAGGTGTGCCCCTGCCATAGCATGCTGTCTTGGCAGAGCTAATCTTGGGTTTGTTGATGCACTGGGGAAGGCAGCCATGCTAGTGTCCTACTGGGTACGGCATGCATAGCAATAGCATGGCACATGGCACCCACCAGAGCGGAGTCCAACAGGCACTCGGACAGCTAAAGTGGCCTCTAAGTTATTAAAATATTTCAAAGAAGCAACAAAAAGCCTGACTATTTGCTCAGACTGAGCACTGCTACAGACTTCTCTCTCCAAAGGTGATGGTGAAGAACTAAGAGACGAGGACACGCCCATCAGGGCCAGGTCTTCAGCCAGCAATTTGTTTCCAAATTTTCCATACCTTCCTTCAACAAGCTTTCCAAGTGAGAAGAAAAATCATTCACCTCACAACAGTACTCAAAAATACATGCATGAAAAACTATGCAAACCAGTTGTGATAAAGGGTCCCATGTTCATATTAGGTAGGTTATTCTCAAGAGATTTTTCCTCAAACAGGACCGTTGCCCCCACTCCCACCCCCTAAATAACTGATTTTAGCTACTTCAGAAGGCTACATTGTCCTTAAAACAGATGACCACATGCTCTTGAATGCTTTGGAATGACTCGCCACTTGATCTTGACCAAAAGCTAAGAAACTTTAGCAGACTCACAGCAGGTCTCTCAATCCAGAGGGTCGGATATTGCATCTCTCCCAGTGGTGCAGTTATCAAGACCCAAGTTCTCCAGTCTGGGAGCAAAGCCTCCATTAACTGCCCCACAATACAGTGCGAAGCGGCAGGGCTGATCTTTAATATTTCCAGCAGTACAAAAGGTTTAATTGTGCATTAACCTGGTAAAATCATATCCTACAAGAAGTTGTGGCTAACTGGTATCAGTTTATAAATTCTCATTTGGCATCAAAATATTTGAGATTAAGGGTACAAAAGAAAACACAAGCAGTAGAAACATGGACTGATGGGGGCTGTTGGGGTATGCAAAATATCTGAGCACTCACTAATTTGGCTGCAAGCTCTTGTTCAGAAAACAATGTCTGGCAATAATAATACAATCCCAACGAGGAAGTTATTTACTAAGGCCATATGATTTATACATGTTGTCACTGCCTATGCCAGAAAACTGATGAGTGATTACCACATATTCATTTCAGTATCAGGTATCCAGCCTGAATTAACTAGATTAGGCCACGTGGAATTTCTTTACTATTTACAGCACAACTGAGTATAACATTTGGTTTAAGTCAACAGAAAGAAGGAGCTTTTAAACTGAATCCAGTAAGAACTAGAATGTATTAAAGCAGCAGGAATTAAGTGTTTATTATTTATCACTATTACTCATTTATTGCACAAACATCTGGAATCTATAACCATAGCCTTATAGAATGATACTGCTAGTAGGGAGAGCAAAATAAATATATAAATAACAGCTTATTAGACAACTGCAAAGCACTGCTATCACACATCTGTTCCCAGCTCCTAGAGGACAGGTATTCGGGTTTTCCCTTGTGTTGTTGGCTGGGTATTGATTCAAACGTTTTGAGATCCCAGTTCTGCAGCCCCCAGTGCAAGAGGCACAAGATCCCTGCTTGAGATACTACGTGTCCTCACTCACTGGGGACAAACCTTCTTGATAGCAGGATAGGGAGCGGGCAAGAGTAAGGAAGGCAGAGATATGAACGCACTCAGAGTAAAAACAAACAAAAAAAGCTTTTGAGAAGAGCAACGTCAAAGAGAGAAATGGGTAAAATCACGTCAGGCAAAGAATTTCTAAGACCTAAGAAACAGTAACACATACCAAAGCACCTGAATATACTACAGTACGGTCTGATTAATATTAATAGGGACTGATAATTGTATTCTTTTTCAGCTTATAGGTAATGCTTGCAAAATATGAACATGTATGGTTTCTTCTCCAAGCCACTTGCTCCCCGTATCAATTAAGCGTGCAGGGCCTTGCTAGTGAAGCCTTCCTTACTTGCAACCTATGACTGCTTTAACAGATACATAGCAATAGTCTATTAAATACTCTTAATTTCACAAATATTTAATTGACTAACCCTTTTAATTTGAAGTTTATGAAATAATAACTATAGTAAAGCTCAAATGTCTTTACCGTTAAGCCTACGATATTTTTTTATTTTGTTTGAATATTGTATGAACATGTCTTATTTCCCCCCCTGCAGCAGAGGGTCTAAGCTGATGTGCGCAGATGAGCGTTTCCGGTTGCAGAAAGCCCACAATTTTATTTTATCTATATGTAAATTTATTTACATCCCTACTGTAAGCACCACTGAAGTACTACATCATAAAGCTTTATAAACTGCAATGCATGGGGCTTTCCTAAACTCTGACCACTTTTACAAAATCCATAGATATATGCAGATGTTGCTAGATATACATTTAATTATGCAATAATCTCCATCCCTCTTCCTGCTCTTTGACAAAGAGGCTGTTCAGCACTACATGGACCCACACAAAAATCCTCAACAACGAAAAAAGGAACCTGTACTACCCAAAAATCAATTAATGTGTCAAAGCTTTGGCATTAGTGTATACGTACGCTGCTTTTCCTCCTCCAGTAGACAGCAGCATGAAAGATGTTGTTGAAGAGTTATTCTGTTCAACTGCCTGAGCCAGAGAAACAAAACACATCCCTCTGACAAGAGCTCAGCACCACCTCCTCTGATATGGTACTGTCAGGATCAGCTTTTCCATTCAGGAAGAGCAGGCTGTCACCTGGGGCAGCAAAGCAGCCAGGGGCTGCTTATTGTTAGGGCAACAGCAGGATGTAAAGGAGGGCACTTCCCAATTAACCTGAGGCAGCACAGCCCCCAGAGGCTGTGCCTAGGAGCAGGAACACCTTGGACTCAAGCATAAGGAAACTGAACCATCATCAGTGTGACCAAGGTTCCAGCAAGAGGGAAAAAAAACTCTCTGGAGGCTCTCCCCTTAGTAACTAATTTCCCTGCTTCTTTTAATCCTCTTTCAGCATCCTTTCCCCTTCCTACACCAGTTCTTGCAATACAAGAAGTCTCCCCTCCATCTGCTTGCTAGCTATCCACTCTCCTTTTCCTGGAGGCTTTTAGCACAGAGCGAGAAGAAGAACCATATTAAAGATGGTGCAGAAAGACCATATGCAAATGAAAGCACTTTGCCTGCACAGACTCTCAGGCTTTATGGAAAGGAAGATTAAGGAGAAAACAGCGCTTTCAAAATAGGAACACTGCCACAGTACAGGACTCCATCCAGCAGAATGAGCTGTGTCCGTACCCTGGCTGCTGCACCCTCTTAAAGCTCTGGAAGGAGCACAGGCCCCCAGCCCACAGTGCTCCAAGCCACTGGATGACGATGATGATGTTCTAAGCACCCAGGTGTGGAAGCACGCAGGTCTCAGCAACAGGAATGCTCAGACTCTCGGCACAGCCTGCCCCAATTAAGGCAGCCAGGCTCTTTGGTGCTTACTCTGCCTACTAGAAAAGCGATGCCGGTGGGCAACATCGTAGAATGGTTTGGGTTGGAAGGGACCTTAAAGATGATCTAGTTCCAACACCCCCACCCTGGGCAAGGACACCTCCTGCTAGACCAGGTTCCTCAGAGCACCCCACACAAGCAGACCGCAGGCTCTGAGCCCTCCCAGCTGCCACTCAGGGCCCTGAGGCGCAGCGGGGCTACAGCGGCTACCCAGAGCCCCCCGCAGAGAGGCCACAGGCACAAACCCCATGGGAGCCTGCAGAGCGCATCCCGGAGGCGGCAGGGAGCCCCTTCTCCACCTCCTGCCTGGCGCCGCAGCCCCCACCCCGATGGGAGCACATGGGAGCCAGGAGTGCCAGTGCTCCGCCATCCCCGCCCTCCTCACAGGACCGGCGGAGGGCAGGGCGGAGGCTGTCGGAGGAGGGAGAGGAGGCAGTTGGGCCATGGCGGCCGCCATTTTGCTGAGGGGCAGCACCGCTGCAGGCTGCTGGGCGGGAGGGGACATGCCACGCTTTGGGAAGGTTCTGCCCACCTGAGGCAGGGCCCTCCCACCGGCGGCAACAAGCAGGGAACGGGCCTTCTTGTTCCAAGGTGAATGAAATTAGGAGGTTAACCGAAGGCTGCCTCCTTTGGAGCATGGTTCCCTTTCCACCAGCGGTAGTGGCTAGGAGGAGACATTGATGGGAGGTTAAATTGAGCACTTCCATCGAGGAACTGCCGCCTGGTCGTTAGAGCAAAGGGCTCTGGGCCAGAGGAGCGGCTGTGAAGGCTGGTGGCACGGCCTGCAGTGAACGACTGTGAAGTTTTTGTGCCTTCGCTTCCCCTTGAGATGAGAGTGATGCTACCCTCGCACCAACGCTTACCCGCACCTTCCACCAGACCATGCACCACCCAGCAAGTAAAACTTGCCAAAACCCCTCTCAGCAATATGAACCGATGCAGTGCAGTGGTCCTGGTAGTGGCACATTTATAAATATTAACTGGTTAGACCTCCAGTTACTTGAATGGGCTTACTTCCATAGGAGGAAGAGAAAACACCCCCAAGCAGGACAGCTGGGAGGGTTGACACACTGCCACCAGATCCTCCAGCATCTGTGGTGGAAACTGAAGTGTAATGGTGCTTGGGTAAAATAACTGTAGTGTTATTCGCTACAGTCGCATAAACATCTAGCTGTTCTCACTTAGGATACTGTAAAGCACTTGTATCATCATTTTCTTATCCCCTAACTTACGAACTTTATCAAAACCAGGTGCACAGCTTATTTCGGTTCTGTAACTGGAGAGCATTTCCATAGATCACATTTGGTCAAAATATCGAACAAAAAAAAATTCTGTTGATTATTCTGTAGTATTTGATATAACACTCACCATTTATTGCCTGCAAATCTGTTCATTGCAATGACTGAAAAAGAAAAGTAAGAGGGACTGTACAGTATTAAAGGTAATTAATTTTTAAAAGATGATTGGTTTTAGGAGGTTTAAGGGCTTTTTGTAATATTGTCTCAAGTGTTAACAATAGGAATAAAGAGACTGCAGTTTCCGCTTGAATATTTCCGTGTTAGGAGTTTGGTTTTTTACCAGAAAAATATTCTCCGTCAATTCCACTGGCAGCTTTATCTTTCTGTAATGCAGGGAGGCAAGGCACACTGAAACAGCATCCACAGGCCAATGCAAGGACAACACACGACAGATGCTCAGGTTTAGGGTTTATTTAATCTGCTAACATTCATTCTTGATCCAGACAAAAACAATTAGATGATTATTTTTTTAATCCAATTTTTCTTGTGGAAGAAAAGAAAAAAACCTTTTAACGCTTTTTTTTTTTTTGTAAGATGCTATAAATAAATATATAAAGCTTTAAGTGTTACTTGGCTCAAGTTAAACTGTTGTCTTTTATTTTTTGTTACTTTTAAGCTCCAGAAGTGGAAAAAAAAATGCAAACCATACACATTCAGCCCAATGGAATGACTCCNCACACAACTCCTAGAAGATAAGAACTGAGTTCCTTGGTAGGTGAAATACGCAAGAAAGGGGAGAGGGAGAAAAAGAAAGTCCTGCCTGCATTGCCCTTTCCCTTCCCTGGGCAGATTGCGCACCGGAAAGGAAAGAAGAGACAATATAAGCAAAGCCTCAGACAAAACCAAATGCCAATGAAAAATAAAATCAGATATGGGCAGGGATGGTGAGAAATCCTGTGGCTGTTGCGTGTTTGCCTGGCAAACTACACACAAACACAGAGGAACTTCACATTGAGAGAGGGTGGGGATTTTTATCTTCCTTACGAAAAAAAAAAGATGAAAAGGGGCAATAAAAATAAGTTAAATCATATTCCAATATGTACAAAACAAATCATGCTCAATAAACCATTTGAATATAAAATTATTCATTATAGTACAGCTCTCTCAATCCAGTCTGCAGAATTGACACCTGGGGGAAAACAGGGAGGGGGAATTGTGGAGCTTTGAGGGATGAGACAGACTCATTTGCAAATCTTTTTTTTTTTCTTCTTTTCAGCTTGCATGGCTAAAAATTGCAGAGAAAAACCACCTGCAGCTGGGACAATACAGGCTTTAATACCCACGTGCTTATCAGTACTGCATTTACCTTGGCAGAACTCCTGCAGATGGGGCAAAGAAAACAGCCATAGATAGCTCGGATTTGAGTGCGCAGACAGGAGCTCCACTGCTCGCTGGTTTACCTGAACCGCTCCTATCTGACCTGTGCTCTAAAGGCTTGGCTCTGCTGCAGATCAGGCAGCGAATCCCGCATTCACTTGTGCCACTGGAACGTGACCTGCTAGCAGTAGTGAAAGCAAGAACAAAAAGATAACACAGCCAGCCCTGTGATGTGAACCCAGCAGATAGTGCGAGTTGCATTCCAGACTACAGCCCTGGAAACACAACGGTTAGCATAGTCTGTGTTGCAAATTTCTGTAGCGCTGCCCATTTTTGTGACATTCAGAATAGCCCCTGGGACAGGAGGGGGTCTGAGTAACTCTAAAAGTCAGTAGGAAGCTAGAGAAGCTTTTAACCCCAGGATATAAACCCAGGTCAGGCCCTGTTCTGGTAATGATGTCAGTCATTACCTTCTGTAGCTGTTCAGTGGTCTCTGTGAAGTGATTTGATGGGCTCGGAGCGAAAACTTCCTAACTGGTGTGTGTCCATGCTGCCACTGTGGTGGTCCTTCTGCCTTGCTTGTATTCTCAGCAACGGCACTGTCCTTCCTGCTCCTGCTGGACAGTCCTGGGAGAGAGGATTCAAAAGCTTGTTGGGACCTTCCTTTATGCTACCTTCCATTGCCATCCCAGTTTTGTAAGCAAGTAAGGGACCATGGGGTGCAAAAACATCAATCTGAAGTGCTCCTCATTTATTCCAAAACGTTGGGCACAAAGGGAAAAATTCAGGCAAGCCAGAAATTCACACTGATCCTTTGTTGACGACTTTGAACCCCATGCCAGCCTGGGTCTGCAACCTCACCAGTCCAGCATTTTGTGACCTGGGTAGGGTACAAGGTGGCATCTGACTGCCTGGGAAACTATGGAGTAGGAAGCAAACTCCTTCAACAGAGCTAGCAGGGATGAGACAAAATTTTCTTCAGCAACACCTACCAAGCGGTGAAGTTAACACTGTTCGGGGGGGCTAAAAGTAAAAATGACCTCCTCCTCCTTAGCACTGCAGTATGTCTTGGCCTTTCCACCCTCCCACAGCAGGAGTGGAGTCTGCTGGCAACTCCCCACTTAAGACCGTCACCCTCATTTGCAGACGTGCAAGCGTTAGCGCAGTGTAAGGTGGCAGAGGCAACATCTTTGCCCTGGTACCAGACAACTGGCTGTCTAAAATGCTCACTCACACTAATACTGCTGACTGTGCAAACCCTTAGAAATACAGCCCTAGCTTTTGTAAAGGCTTTTCAAGGGGTGTCCTTGGAACCACATCAGAAACACTGTGGGATGGACAAGCATCCGTCTAGGTAAAATCTGAATTTACGGGGAACTGTCTCACCAACTCCAGGGAGAGACAAGTCACAATCTTGCACCTGCCCTCACTGCACCCAGCACTCACCTATTGCTGACCTGGATCGCGATGCATTGACGGGCCCCACGAAGAAACACTTCATGTAGTGAAGAAGGGAAAACATTTTGGAAGAAAGGGGCATATACTGAACAAGAACGTACTACCTGCCCTCTACTTCTGCTGGAGTGCCTCAAAGCTGTTGTTCTCCATTCACTTTAAAACTACACATACATTTCTCATGTTATTGTAGCATCAAATGATCAGTCCTAAAAATAAAAGAAATTGTACCACTTCAAACTGTAGTACATAGAAATCACAAAAAACTACATTCACATTATGTTAAAAAAGTTCCCTTAAACCCACTAAAGGAAGAAGATAGTGCCAGGTATGTCTTGCAGCCCATGCTCTGGCACGCAGCACTTACAATAAATTAAAGCATGGCTTGCAGCCATAAACAGACCAGCGCAGCAGCCAGGCTAAGCGATGGTTGTTGGGTCATTCTTTTCATTTCCCATACTTAGAATCTATTTCAAAGTGCCCTAAACTTCTCATACCTGGGAGTAGCTCTTTACAGTGCGTAAATTTGCTATTCCCAGTGTACAGGTGGAGAAACTGAGGCATTTGGTGGGCGCAGGATTTGAATCTAGAAATTTCTGCCTCAGTGCTAAGCTGAGATCAGCCCTCCTTTTGTGGATTGAAGTGAAACGGTTAACAAGACTGTTTGCAAGACAGTTTCATTTCTTTTGTTTGTTACTGTAATACATTACAAAGAAAATGCTGGAACAAAGTCTTCTACTGACATGCTTCTAGGGTCAGAGGCTGCCTCTGATTTAGAGAACCCTGCAGACAGATCCATTACAATCCAGCGGGTTACTCAGAGCCCTTAACACCGAACAACTCAGGCAAACCGGGCCAAATAACGTTACCGGTCCAAATCGCGCACAGTCCTGTTTACTGTCACCCTTTGGTAGGTGAGAGCAGAATTTGGCCTTCGGTACAGAATGTCAGTGCCAGCACACACAGAGCTGCCTGGGCACTCAGCGCGCGGCTGAGCTCACACGCACCCCCAGCGTGGATTCGCTGCAGTCACCGTTTGTGCATTACGGATCCATAACGCAGAATGCACAGCGAAAAGCCTTTGGGTAAAGCTGGAAACTACGCATACAAAAAGGTTGCTTTTTACATCTTGTGTATTGGTTTTGTGGGTAAACAGCCCATAAAACTGCATTTTTAAAATATAAATGTTTTCTTTAGTTACAACAACACATAAAAGCGCTGGGAACTAGCAGACATAGCTCCTCCCAGTCTTGGAATTCAGAGATGAGCAAATGGATCTGTAATACCTTCTGCCCCGAGGCCAACAACCGAAAATTGCTTCATTTTGCTTCCCACTTCTTGGCTGGGAGGACACGCTTGTGGCCAGGCTACACACCTGTGGGAGCAGGGGCTGGTTTGTGGCAGAAGCACTGAGAGAACCTTAAAGACAGCAACACCAGTAGCAAATACTGGTACCAGCTGAATGGATGGGTAGCAATGTCCCACCATGCTTGGGGACAAACGAGCGTGTGCTTGGGCACTTTGCAGCACAAGGATGTGGACCTGATCAAAATCCATCTGTAACCAACAGAAAAGACATCCTTTGACTTTGGTGGACTTTGTATCGGGGCTGTAACAGGGTTGTATTTGAGCCCAAAGTGCTGTTTGTATTTTCTGCTTTTAAGTTTTTAGTCATCTTTACCCTTCTGGAGAAGAACATCTCCAAAAGCAAGGTGTAGCCCCCGGGGTGTACACAGAAGAACCAAGGCAGCTCCTCTGCTTAAGGCAGCCCCTCTTTTGCGAAACTCAAGTCTGAATTTGAAACTGTTGGAAACAGTGTACGGAGGCAGAGAGAAAATTAAAATACCAAACAAGCAGCACTTCAGTGGATTTGTGTGCTGGGAAAGGGACGCTGTGAAAATGACATGCTAAAGTTGAATGCATCAGCTCTCTGCCTCTCCTCCAGCGATTTCAATGCCATATTTGATCTGCAGTTAACACAGCCTTTGAAAATCAAATCATATTCCATTTGGTTCGTAGTTTACCCTAAACAAGAGCTGGTTCAGGTCTTACAAGCTGAGTAATAACGGGGCGAGACATGAAACAGGCAAAAACTGCTTCATTTCCATGCTTCCAGCCAAACAAAGAAGTGCTTGCAACAGCAAGAAAATAAGCCATACTTTAATTTGGAGAGTGGGAAAAGGAATCAGAGAAGTCATTGTTGTTCTATGACTCAAAAGTCAGCAAGCAGAACCTGGTTACACTGTCACCACTCCGGAGGATTAAACTTACACGAGTCCCTAGAAAACAGCATTGAAAGAGTTCTGCTTTGAAATTGGTCTGAGACTAAAAAAACATTATCCAAGAGTCCCTTTTCCAGTTTTATGAACACAGCTTGTTCATTTAAAGTAAGAGCTGCAGAACAGGCACTCTGCCAAAAGACAATGCGTACTGTCTCATAATTAATTCAGACCCATAGTCAGAAATTTTCACAGCTCTGGAAGAGAGCCCCATCCTGTTCCCACTTATATCAGTTCTAGTGATTTCACTGGAAGCAGGCTCATGCCCATTATCTCTTGATAAAAGCAAGTAAAAATAACTGAAAAAATACAGATACGTCCGTACGCTTGTTCTAGTTCAGTATTTCACATAGCAACAAACAAAACAAAATCACCCCCTCATCATGTTCCCATTAATGACTGATGATTTGCAGGGTCTTCCCTGGAACTTGTCGTGCAGATTTATGAGGGAACTATTGCTATTTAAATGATTCTTCCTTTTTTTTTTTTTTTTCAGTATGTAGGGTAGGGTTTTCATGGGATGTTAACACATAATACTAATGATGGCATGGGAAGCAGTTGTGTAGGGTGACAGGATAGCATGTGAGTGCACGTTTGAGCCCATGGGGAATTTGGTCAGCTTTTAATTTGTTTTGGGACCTGCCTGTGAAACAAACCTGGGAGCTCTGCGCAGGAATTCCCTATTATTTTTGTGATGAAGTTGCGTATGTGTATGTGATACCAATGCAATGTCTGAAAAACACTGTGCTAAGTACATATCTTAGGCCATAGTCAATTTGCTTCCACGTTTCTCATCCTCTGATGTTTTTCTTCTACTTTTGTGGCGGTTCACTTTCTGGCAGTGGCTGCCAGCTGAAGTGAAGTGACCGCCCTTGCTGTCAGACCACACCGCCTGACAGGACAGCACACCCGCCCTCAACCTCGTCACTGTTATCATTTGCTTACAAGCGATGCAATTCCCATCCCATTTCCAAAAACACCCGCAAAAGAAAACCTCCCGTTTCCTCATTTTTTAATTATGTATCTTCATATCATTATGCTCAGGGCATAAACAGATTTAAAAAATCCTACTTCTGCCATTTGTGTTTGAATTGTGAGGGTAAGAAACATTCTTTTGTATTTGGCCTTAAAAGTGGGTAACTGCATGTGCGCATTTTTTACTTCGGCATTATAATTTTGACCCTTTTTTTATTTTTATGCATTTATTTTTTTTTTTTTTTAAGAATCTCATCGGTCTTGTAAGAAACAGTAAAAAGACCCTATGCTTAAGGAAGCAATCTAGCTTCTGTTTTACAGACTTGCTTTTAAATAAAATATTTTTTGTTGGTTTTGTAATTTTACTTCCATGATCTTTTATATGGAAACCCTAGAATACCATTAATATAAAAGTCTGCCTAGGCTACCACTTCTCTATAATATGGCTCATGTAGTCCTCAGTGGGCAAGCGTCCTTGCTCTTCGGTCTCTTCCTTGGGAAGCGCTTCATTGGACCGGTGAAGAAGCCTCTCTTCCCGATTCTTTATCCTCTGCTCCATCCTCTCTAGCTGCCGTTTGTACTGGTAGCGCTGCTGGAAGAGGTCCTTTGCATAGTCATAGAGTTGCATGTCCAAGTCATTGAGCTCCTCAATCCTCCGGATGGTGTCATTATCAACCTCCACCCCTCCTGCCCTGGTACTGTTGTACTGCATAAAAGGACGGATGAATTTCAGGTTAAAAGTTCTCTCAAACAGGTACTGAGTCTTTCTCTGGAACTCTGTCAGGCCGAAGAAGGCCATGTCTTTGAGGTTCTTTTTTGCGCTCTCCAGCAGGATCTGTGCTCGCTTGTTCTCTGGGATGAAAGACATGTTGTAGCAGCCCACCAAGCTCAAGTCAGCCAACATCCTCACTTGGCGGTTGTTGGCCAAATTATACGGGCAATCCATGAACTCCTGCAGCGTGCAGCCTGACCAGTCTGTGCCTTCATAGCATGATGGCAGCTCTTCAGGAGTTGGTGTTCTGCCATCACACATGTGCAAGGAGGTCTTCCAAGTAGCTCCTCGTTGGACGTGACGCCATTCGCTGAGGTAACGAGATACGGGGTCTCTCAGCAGTGTGATGTAGTAAAATTTTCTACAAGAAGAAGAGAAAATAAAATAAATATTCGTCTTGTAACAAGAAAGATGTGTGGCAAGCTGAGATCTAGTGCAGTTATCAAAAAGACAAGAGTAAATCAACATTACAGCACCCATTCCACTGTACCCTTGGATTATTTTCTTCTTGCAATATCTTACGTGAAGTAGTTTGTGCAACTTTCGACCCATGTTGCCCACCATTTTAGTCTTGCCAAGTAGTAACGCTTTCATCGCGACATCCATTTCCAACAACAGACTGCAATGTCGGAACCAATCATCAGGAGTCAACTGATCTACCAGCTTCAGAGAGCAACTGTGACTTTAGGGACTGGCTGGCCTTTCACATGACCAGGCGCCCTCTGAATCAGCCAGGACTTGCTCTGCAGGACAGACCAGCAACTGCTGTCTTTATGAGCCGGGCCTATCATTTTCACTTCGTGCAGATGCTGACCAGGACACCTACTGCTTGATTGATCTGGCCGCCGAGCTGGAATCTGGGAGTCTGCACTGAGTAGCAGGATAACACCACAGGAACATAAGCGAAAAATAATGGGAAATCAGGAAGGCAATATGCTTTGTAGAAGGAGAAGACACGAGTTGACAACCAGCAATAGTAGCAATAGTTTATTCTCATTTCAGCTCACCTGCTATCAATCAATTCAAACACACTTAAGACACCCTTTTGATACATAAGACTAAAAAGGGTGAAAAAGCAAGACAACTGGGAGGAACACACGTACTGACGCGGGGCACTCATGCTGTTCCAAGTAAAATGACATCCCGAACACCACAAGCTGTCCCTTGAACTGAAAACATGACAGCCGTCTTGTGCACAGAGACCCTCCAGCTTCAGCCCACGTTGCACCCAGATAAAGGTCTGGTATTGACAGCAATGGCAGTCTGCAACAGCCCTCTCCAGACAGACGGAAATGGGCCTTTTTTTCCCTAACTTCCAGTAGCTTGGGACTACGGTGTCTCTGACTGTTTCTAGAACAAGGAAATACCTTCTCTAGTTGCCAAAGCTGGCAGGGAATTAAATCCACATGCGCTCCCAGCGCATGGGGCTGTGTGACACCGTGCACCAAAGGGAGCACCTGGCTTTGGCAGGGTAACGCACGCGTCCTACTGGAAATATTTCATATGGGGGGTGAATTCGTTTCCCCATCAGAACCGCATCTTTGGAATGCCGCTATGGCTCGCTGCCCTGCCGGTACGGCTTGGGAGAGCTGAAAGTGATGGCTATGATGAGGGCACTGCACAGTTTTTTGAGGAAAGGAAAAGTAAAAATATTCTGCGTTGGCTAATATTAACACACCCGTTATTTTTTTAGCACCTTCGATATTATTCTTCCTAGCGGTAATCTAAATTATTGCAACAGGAGTAATTTAATTTTAAGAAAATACATCAAAGACATTGCCCAGGAAGTCTGATTTTAAAGAATGTTTGCTTTCCCAGCATATTACTAACTTGCTGAAGGGTTGTTCCAAAGCAGCGCATTTCGGTCTTTTCACCCATGGTAATGGGTGCCCACTCAGGCTTCAACGCCTCTGCCTTCAGAACTAGAGCTGGTAAAAACATTTGCTATTCTTGAAAACTTTTCCATTCTCTTCATCGCAGAGGCATCGCTTCCCTTAAATTTACCTCTTTTTCCTTCATTTACATTGCAGCCTGTAATGATTCAACTACCCAAACTGAGAAGCAGCTATGATTTATATAGACAGTGCTAAGAAACCTCTAACAGATGGGGACAGAATATGACAGTGGAAGGAAAAGGAAAGCAATGATGAATGCCAGATGTTCAAGCGACAGACATTGATGCTAAACACAACCAGCATTTTTTGACTTGCGAACTGTAGTGGACTTTTTATTTACACCAATGTAGTCCAAGGGTTGCATTTTTTCCTGAAGCAGGCTGAAGCTAATTATTATTATGTGTCTTACAGAAACAACTAGACGTTTCACCTGAGATCAGGGACTCATTTGTGAGGCATCCAAAGACACTGGAGGAGCTGATTCCTGTCCAAACCTGCAGTCTACACAAGTATGGATAGGGAAAACAAGAAGAAGAATTAGTATCTGCATTTTGCAGACAGAGGAACCACAAATATTAGATGCTGTGCATAAGGTCACACGGGTGCCTGTGGCTGAGCTGGCATCAATCTGATTCCTGTCAGCCTGAGCCCAGTTCGTCTCCTCTCTCTGTCTCACCCTCTGTTTAAACTTCAGGAGCCTATTAGTAAATGAGATTGATGAACATCGTGCAAAGCTTCTAGGGTCCATTGAAACAGAGACAGCTTGAACAGGACACGGACTGAAAAAAGGTTAAGGAGCAAGTGTTTCTTTCTTCACACCTGCACCGTAAGAGCAGGTAATATTTTTACCATGAGCGATCCCTCTCTAAGATTTATCTCAGTGAATAGAAAGCATAGGAAAATACGTTACATTTTTTGCTATTGTACTGAATTTGATGTGCCCCCTTCCAGGTCTGTGACACAGAAATGTGCTTGAAGGAGGGGAGCTTGCCTCCTAACACAGAAATAAGATGTATCTTTGAAAATTGGAATACAGGCAGTGGAATCAGGTGCCTGGAGGTACTTTAGGAAGCTGCCCCAATGGGGCATAAAGAACACCCCAAAACTAAACAGAGACTAAAATGCCAAAGAAGAGCTTAATCCACCTAAGCTGAGATGCACCATCGACATACCGAAAGTTACGCTCCCAAGCCTGTATTTAGCTTTCTGCAAGGATATTGGTTTCAGAGGTGCAGATTCCCTCAGCTCTCAGGAAAGTGACAGCACACCTGTAGGAAGACCGGGGCCTTGGGAACTTTGATATGGATGAATGACCATGGAAGTATTCATCCCAGGTACTTAAGACACTTAAGTTTCCATTCTCAAACTGTAACTTGGGGATTGCCTTTAAGTTCAGAGAAAAATTAGATATCTCTCTAAAGCGTCATCCATTAGCAGCACCGTTACGAACATCGCGAGCTAGAAAGTCGGGGAACTTTGCGCCAACGTGGTTGAGAACACAGGCAGTGCCACTTGTCAGCAGTGGCTTGAGATTTATGAGGAACCACATGACTAGTAAGTTCTCTTTTGTCATCAGAGATAAAATAAACCCATAAAATACAGGCAGCTGTGAGTGCCCTTCCTTTCAGTGTGGTGCCCCAGACAGCTACTTAACTTAAGTATTCCTAAAGGCTCGTTTCAGAAGTGTGGTCTTCTCCTAGCCCAGATGGTTCCACTCAATACTGCCTCATAAAAAACCCAAACAGCCCCAGTCTGGCCATGCAATGCCAAGTCTCACTAGCCTTTCTGGAGTTAATAAGTTTGAGCAAGGAAAAGGGACATTCTAGTTAGTAAGGTATTTTTCTTCCCCTGTGAAGCTGGGCAGAACAGCATTCCTACCCTACTCTTGCAGGGTCCCCTGCTACACATCCATGGGGTTGTAATCCCCGGAGGACAAAGAAAAGCAGAAGCCAAAGCCACAGCCCTGCCTTTCCTTGCATTATTGTCCCTGGTGGTCCCAATGCGCAAACCCACCTGAAGCTCCCTGGGCCATTTGCGACCTCAGCATTGCAGCTCAGACGTACACGCAAGCTGCGCAGTTGTGGCTGAGGAGAAAAATCACTAGCGTATTCATTGAACAGAGCAAACTGAAATAACGTTTTTGATAAACAGCCCTGCATTAGAACTGAAGTTTCAGGGAGAAAAAAAATCTGATATTAGAAAGGAAGGGCAATCTGGTGGCTGCAGTACACAAACGAATTCAGGAGACGGGAGCCTAAGCACCCCTTCTGTCAAAATTAGCCTATGTGCCCCAGACAGATCTCTCTCTGCGCCCCTGTTTCCCATGTGTGAAGGGCCAACAATGTCTCCTTTGTCTATTTTGGCAATTCAAAACATAACATCTTTTGGAGCGGGAACCGTCTCCTTCAATGATTATGCAAAGCCCCCGCTTCAGCATGGATTGAGGTCAGAGGACAATAGTTAACTTGAGGCATATTTTCATGACACAGGCGTCAGGGGCACTGCTGCCCCACAGCATTCCCACCCCAGACCTCTCCGTCCCATTCTCCCATAGCGGCACAAAGCAGCCTTAGTTCTGCCAGCACAGCCTTTTTTTTTTTNGCTGCAAATGCAGTCACTGAGCAGATCTGGGTTAAAAATAACCCTTTCTGGCAGGCACGTGGGAGTGGCTCAAGCCCCCATTTAGTAATATTCTGCCTTAATGCCTGTCAGCAGGTTCCTCAGCTAATGAAGGGGAAATGAAACCCTTCTTCCTCTAAAAAAACCCCAATTCCTTCTCTTTTGCTAGTAACCAGTCAACATAATTCTGATAAAGTGAGAGATTCTAAATACAATGCTATTATCTCTCTTCAGTTCGTTTCCATTTATGCTTTCCTACACTACTATTCGATACACCCCTCTTACTTGGCGCTGCTGGTCTCTCAAATCTGCCAAGAACTGCTTATGTGACTGTGCAATCCCCTAGTCTTCGCCGAGATTAAACGCTTCCCTCCCACACAGCCAAAATACCTCATTTTTTATTTCTACAGGTTATTCACTAAGCTTTCAAGCACGCCTCACAGGGAAAGCAAAATCTATAACAAGTCCTTCTTGAGTACTGTGGTGGCCTTCCATCAGATAAAGAGCAAAATAAGGAGAGCCACTTCCAATCACACGTGCTTCATCCCGCCGGCCGGGAGCGGGGAGGGGATGGAAGCTGCATAGGTCAGCTTCAACCATGTAACCCCAATCTGTCAAAGCAACATGCCCCCAGGCTACAATTTTTCTACTGCTCTAGAAAAAAAAAAAAAATAACATCAACAACAATAATAATAATCTTTCTATGTCCTTGCTGAATTAACTGAACAGGGTGTCTGCCAGCTTGCAGGACTGACAAACACTCTGTTTCGTTTTAAAAAAGTAGGAATGCCAAATTTGCAGCTGATTTAAGGCATCTTCGTAAGCCAAGCGCGTGTATTACGCACTCCTCGAATCATTTGTGAGAGTCCTTATTCTATTCATAGTGGCGTTGTCTGTAAATAGCTTATCACCAAAATCACTAGTGCTTTTGCCTCCCAGCAGCGAAATGAAAATGTGCACCTACCCTGCCATCAGTCTGCAGGGACGGAGGAAAGGAGGAGAGCAGTCAGGGAGCAGTCAGCACCGCTACCGCAATCACTTAAACCCTCACCTTGCAGAGACAATTAAGGGGATTATTAGGTAACGGTTCTCTCCACTGAAAATGGACAGCATATCCTAACGGACCAGTTCCAGCAATGACTTAGAGGGAAATGATAAGTAAAGGTGAGTCAGGTGTCTCTAATGAGGGATGAGCTGAGACTGTGGCAGATGCAAGTTTATAAGGAATTTATATTCTCATTATAAAGTCACACTAAATGTCACCAACAAATAACAGATGTATGAAAATCTCTTTTACTCATCTCCACAGAGCCACAAAATGACCTTCTGCTACGGGGGGGAACACTGGGGTGCGGAACACTCTCCGGCCAACCTCAGCGCTTGCTCCAGTGCAAGCTGCCTCCTGCTTTATTCACCACCGGTACGCCAACCTCTGCTTACCACTTCCACAGCCCGAACTTGGGAAGACCCCACTTACTTCCATTTTTCTTTTACTCTACAGTCACATTTCTTGCATAGCAAAACATACTCTCGGTTAGAGATTGGAATTTAATATATGTGCAATGATTACTTCCTTTGGTAGCAAATAGCCCTAATTTTCCTCAGTCTGTTTCCTCTCATCTGGTGTTCATTTAGCCTCTTCCTGCATTTCACACACAATAAACTCTTCAGCCCTTTAAAAGTCATAGAAAAAGAAAGAAAACCCCAAGCAAACAAATAAATAAACAAGTCTGTTCTGTCTCCTAAGTTTAAATAAAGGTTGCCACACAAACCACTGAAAGCCAAGGAGCTTAAGAGCAAAGCCAAGCCTCCAGCACTCAGGCTGGGTAAACACCTACAGCGACGGTTTTCTTTTCCAGTAAAGGGGGGGTGTCTTTACAGCAAGTCAAGGCTTGTTTTGGGAACTGCGTTGTTTTGCACAGTTGTGTTTGTTGTGCCTGACGGTCTCTGCTCTGGGGACTGCGCTGCATTAAAAGATAGGCTGTTTTGAATCTGAACAACCATTCCGCAGGCCCTGCTCACCCTCCGGATCTTCACTCGGGGACTTTTCCCAGGGCCACTGTTGCCATGGGCCAGTTCCTGACGCAGCGATGCCGGGCCGTGCCGCTGGCAGCCCCCTGACAGCCAACCCCTAAATTAAACGCTCACAGACGCTCTTGGCTGGATGCAATCCAAAGCGTAGGTTTGTAAATACACAAGGGTGGGTTTCGGCAGATAAAATTGGGGGTTTCAGTCCAGCTACCCCTTCTTGAAAAGAAAGCAGAGTTGTGGGGAGGCTTTCACAATTTGTCTGTGTTTTTGAGAGCGTCTAAACAAAAAGCTGCTGTAGGAACGCCTCTCTGTGTGGGTGCTCCAGAAACCACTCGCCTGCTTATCCTCATCTCAGGCACACGCAAAGCGGAGTCTCACACGTCACACCAGCACCGAGGAACCGCCGAGAATCGTTCTGCACCCTCAACTCCTCTTAAGGCAATGGAGGAGGAAGAAGGGCCCTTCTTCCTGGATAGCTTAAATGCAGTTTCATACGAACATACCTTCCTCCATTCCCAAGAGAGGGGTTTCAAAGCCGGTGCTGGCGTCTGTGGCAGACCCTGGCCTAGCAACCCAGCATCGGCCAGGTGCTCGGAGCTTTGGATCCTGGCTGACACGACACGTCTTAACTCCCTCTGAAACACAGGATGGGCGTGAGCACCAGCAGCCCCTGAAAAAGGAGCACTTCTACAGCTGGGAACATTTCTATCACTTTGGGGGCTACAGCCTTACCTGCTGCCCTTCCACTTCACAGTTACCCCCCAGAAAAATTGCAGTTGGACTAAATGATCATTGCAGGTCCCTTCCAACTGAACTATTCTATTTATTCTATTCTATTCTATTCTAAAACCTTTTGGGCAAGAACAGATTAAAAATGGAAAAACAGAGTCAACGCTCATTCCAGCAGCTACACCAATACTGGCTGAAGGCGTAAAGTAGATCTGTACCAGATTTCAGAGTGTAAATGAACATGAGATTACTTAGGTCTGGTCTTTTGGATATAAATGGCTGTAGAGTCAGAATCAATTACATATTTCTACCTTTTAGCTGGATTTAAAATGTGTTATATTCATTAAGTATATGCTTAAAAATACCAGTACTATTTAACTCTGAGTCAAAAAAATAATTTATCTGTGAGTAGGCACACCACACCTCTTTTTCCCCCTGTGTATTTCATAAAGTGTGAGGATTTTGAATGCTTCACAATCCCGGTGATGCAGCCTTCATCACACCACGCAGGGTCACGCTGCAGCGCCAGCCAGGGAGCGTGACGCTCGTGTGTTTGTGCACCTGTGTGTACCGAACACAACACATCGGTCTTGCAAAGGCAGTAGAAAAGACAGCAGAAGCTGACAGTGAAGAAGGAGACGAAAGAGCAAGAGGCAGCTCCGGCATTTCACAAGAGGAACAACAGGCCCTCCATCCACTCAGAACAACTTTAAACACGAGCTCCCCTTTTGGTGTTTGCAAGACACACATGAGCTCTGGGTCACAGCTTTGCAAACACCGGGCAGAGTCAAACACAACTGCAAGGGCCTTCTCCGGCCTGACGGTGAAGAAACCTGCAGACATGAAACCAAGGGTAAGATCAACCCGGGTGCTCGACGCGGACACCCTAGAGCAACCCAGCCTTGACTTTGGACTCTGCAGGAGCAATGATGTTGTGTGTCCGCACCTGCCTCGGCACACACAGTGGCTGCGGCACAGTAACAGCTCAACGCCAAGTGTCTCTACTTAAAGGTGACCTACAAACGTAGGTAGGTCTAGAAAGCAACAATTGGAATGCTATTGTGTATATATTCCCTTTACATAGATATTCATTCTGAATTACATTGGCAAAGGCTGCAGAGCCGGAGTGCAGGTACAAAGGACGTAAGTCATCCCCAAGGGCAGATGCGTGAAACCGTGGGTTGGTAGAAAGCTGCGAGGACACAAGCAGCCCTCTTACCCACCCTGGGAGTGGCACTACGATACAGATTACTCCATACTAATCACAGAATTATAGAATGGTTCGGGTTGGGAAGGACCTTAAAGATCATCTCGTCCCACCCCCTGCCCTGGGCAGGGACACCTCCCACCAGCCCAGGTTGCTCCAAGCCCCGTCCAGCCTGGCCTTGAACCCCTCCAGGGATGGGGCAGCCACAGCTTCTCTGGGCAACCTGGGCCAGGGGCTCACCACCCTCACAGCCAAGAATTTCTTCCTAATAGCCAATCTAAATCTCTCCTCTTACATATGGCAATACAAGGGACCATTTTAAGTCTGGAATCAAACACAGCATCAAGAAAGGTCTGGTTGGGTATTGATTCCTCTGAAACCATCAGGAATGGATGCTTTCAGGATCATGATCTCCATAAATAAAACGAGGGTGCACTTCTACCTTAGATCTCAGTGTTGTACAGTACTAATACTTGCGGTATTCGAAACACACTGTTACATACGCAGCCCTGGTTCAGATTTGTTAGCAACACACTACTAGTAGGCTTTTACCCAGGAAACAAGTATGGTCCTATCACCCTCATGTCTCATGACTGTTTTATATCCAATTAGCAGAACAGACACAGACTATGAGTTCTAACAACATCCCTGCTTTTCAAGAAAATTGAGCTGTTGTGTCAGCACAAGAATTTCCTGTTGCTCTGTCTCTTGCAAACAAGTTAATCTAAAAAAAGATACACGATATGTTACGAACCTTAGAAGGGAACCGTCAGTTCATTTTTCAAAATGACAGATGTGATGAAAATTGGCCAAAGGCTTGGGGAAAAAAAAAAAATGGGGGTCAGGGTGAGGGGAGCAGATGGGGGCGGCGAGGAAGGCATTCCAGAGCCCTCTGGAGCCTTGGACTCCTCTAGGACCCATTAAAAGCTTATGTTACTTCCACCGTTTATAAACAAGTGCTTTCTTTTGCCATCATAACCTTCCGCATATCAAGCGCTTAGGAAGTGTCGACTGCTGTCTTCTACTGAAGCAAGGCACCAAAAATGACAGCAAGTTACAAATCAAATACCTTTGATTTATTACCTTTCCCAAGTTTCAGGAGGTTTGTTGTGATTCCTAAGTGACCTTAGTAAACCCACTAATCAATAGCACATCTGAATGCTGACGGACTGCAATGGAAAGTTCCGCTGCCAGAAGGATTACGTCAGCGCTGGCAGAGGCCAGACAGTAGAAATGTGGACCGCACTCTATGCCTATGTTGTGCATTCTTTTGCTTTTATTATTGCCCCTGCTGTCATCAAGGTAGGAAATTTCAGGACGAAAAAACACTTCCGTTCTCTATGAGAGAAATTTTCACTCCTTGCACTTACTGGGTCTTTTGCAGAGACTTTAATTTTTATTGATTTTAGCATTACACAAAATACAGACTTTAGTAACACGTTACAGCCATACTTACTATAAGGTATTTGCTAGCAGGGTACTGTACCCGCTATTTTTTGAGTTTATCCCTGTCTGTTAGACATACCAGAATCAAGCAAGAAACAAATCAACCCCTGAAGAGTAATGAGACGTTTTCGACGAGACACTGAACTCGTCATCTCTGTGTCAGAGACCAATTTCCACTGGGTAGGAGGCATAAGATAGCAGTCTTCACCCTATCACTAGACAGTTTAAGTGGAAAACATTTGGGGTCTCATTTTAGCCCCGGGGGTAAGTGCTGTCCCCTAACGAAGTGCCAGTGCAGGCTGCCACATTAGCAGGGAGGCTCCCACTGTCACGGACACAGATATGCCCTCGTTCTGCACAGAAATCCGCACAGCTTCCTACTGTCTTTGCCCTGGGAAGAAAGAGAATGCCAGGATTCAGCCTCCCCAGGTGTCAGGATGGATGCAATGAATAAAACAAGAGCGTATTTTACCTAATAAAGCAGGATTTCTGCGTCTGATGCCTGCACGCTTCAAGACACAGAAGAAAGAAGAATCGGCATATTGCCACGCAGAAAAAAGAAAACCAGAAGCAAGCTGAAATAGCACAAAGACAAAGCAGAAGTAACTGCAATATGCAAAGGTATTTATCTGAATCAGCTGCAAACAAAGCAGATAGGCTGGAATTTGCATTTTCTTTTGAACTGTAAGCCAGCTTCTCTTGCGAATCACAGGAGCTCCGCTGGCAGTGAGATTCAAGGAAGAGTCAAGAAACGTGTAACAGCATGATAGACAGGAAGTGCGTCTCCTTGACGAAGATTAAAATGTAAAGAAACCATACAGGAAAATGAAGGCAGCAAGACTAGTCAGAGGAGCAGATATTGATCGCTTATGCAGGACAACTGAATTCCTCAGCAACCGCCTGCCTCAGCCCAAAGGGATGCAATATTTGGGTCAGGCAGCTGCAACTGCAGCACGGACACCCGCGAGCGTGCATCAATCTTTCTCCAATAAAAAACTGATGGATGGCTACTCTTATTGATCAGAGTGGGAAGAGTCAGGAAACAGAATTGAGATGCACAGAATTTTGGACCTAGATTGACATGTCCTGGGCGTACAAGTAAACACTCTAACTTTCAACCAGCCAGGGTACATCAAGAAACAAGACATCCCAAGGAATTAAAACACAAGGAGCAGCGCAACCCCTTCCTGGAAGCAGACGCAGCGCAAGCTGTTGCAAGGACTGGTTTCCAAAGAGCTCCTCCGTGAGCCGTGCAGGGCTGGTAGCGAAAGGGAAGAAATACTGCCCAGCAAACCAAACCAATGTACTGCCACACCAATGGGTGACCGGTCCTAGTGCCATTTACCTTTCCTTCTTAAAATTAGTGCTGATTGAGGTTCCCGCACTGCTGCTTTTTGTGCCAACAGTGGCTTACAAAGAGTAGCAAAGCTCCCTCTTCTCAGTTAACCGACTCTCCCTTGCTCAGGAACAGCAGATGCTGCAAAGCCACAAATAGACAATCCTCAAGAAAGCCGAGCTACTAATCAGTCACAATTTAAGATCACTTGAGAGTTGCCACTGCCTTATACTGTTTTTCTAATGAATTGCACTGGAATGCACTTAAGCAAGCCCCGGATCAAAGAATCAACTGCAGAGATTGAAATAAATCCTGTCTGTGTCGCTAATGCCTTGGAAATGGATGACTTGCTAATCATTCCAAATCCCGAGTACCAGTGGTTTAAAACTACATATAGTGTGAGACACTTCCAAAGGAATAGATTTAAGAATAAAAATGAAAAAAGCTCCCTTCATTTGTTCGTAAAAGACAATTTAAAAAGGCAATTGTTCAACTAATTTACTGTGAAGTTTGTTGTTTCTAAAGTTCCTTAATTCTCCGCTTTTCCACCACCGGAAATCACAGTGCAGGAGTGTCAATTTTCATTACAGCAAAACTTTATTATCATTACAGATTTCTTTTTTTTTATTTGCTTTTATGAAGGGTTGAAATCTTTTCAAAATAATGATAAATAAAAATGACTGGAAATGGATGCGTTACCAGTTGGTGCAATAAATCACTGTCTCTTCCTGCATGAGTCTCTCTCTCTCTCTCTCATGGTTTAGAGTATCATCAGAATGCTGTTGATTGATTTACAGTTTAGTAATCCAGCCATCATCATCCATAATTCTACAATAAACCAAGCCACTTAATGTAGCTGTTACAGATGTTCAGAAGTTCATTCCCTGCCTTTTAGGAGGTGATATCTAGACAGCAGCTGCAGACACCAGGATTAGTTGGGGAAGAAAAATCTGTCTTCAGCGCAGGAAAACATCCCATTTTCCTATAAAAATGCCCTGTCTTTAGAGCTGAAAGACATGCTTCCAACCTTGATATGGCCAGGTTCAATTATTAAACACCAAATATCCATATGCATATATGCACCCCCCCTTGCCAGCTGGCAGGAGTAACAAGATGCCTGGCTTCTGTCTAAAACACATTATTTCCCGGGAAATCAAGACATTACTAAAAGCCGTATGCAACAAATCCGTCAAAGGGTAAGCAGAGAAAAGCAACTGAGCTCACGCAGACCGTGCCAGCATCAAGAAACCCGTGTTGCAGTGCATTCCGCGTGTGGCGCAGCATCCGGAGTCGGACGTAAGGAAGCGCTTAGAGTTTGCTCTTAAAAACCCCCACAAAAGTTGCGCTGAGGCGGGCAGGAAGGGCTGCAGCCTGATGAAGAGGGTGCCATTCATTACGGGTTACTGCCCGCAACACCAGCCCTTCCTGACAGCACAACTGGAGACTTCATGGGGACAATTACTAGGCTTTTTTTTCCACAAATTACTGATCTGGAAACAGTAGGTTAATTCTTGGTTTCAACTTCTTTTGCTTGAGCCTGAAAACAACACAGCGTGAGCTGGTCCGCAGTTAAGACCTTTGTTAATACTGTCCATTAAAGAAAAGGAAAATAACGGACGGCACAAGGTGGAGGTATTTTACACCAAACGGCACTAGCACTCCCTGCCAACCTCAGCAGCCACCGTCCATCCAAAGCAGGCATACAGAAATACCCAACAGCAATTGTCCAAGCGATGGTCTAGGTCACAGAAACAATTTCTCTCCGAAGTGACTCACCATACTGAGGAAGTTAACAAAGGCTGCAAAATTCATTAGCTGAGCAGGGCTGGAAAGGTCTGCTCCAAATCCACCACCGACCCCTCTAGGCCAGCCAGCATCCTGTTGCTGACAGTGACCTGTCCCAGGCGCTGCTGGGAGAGGTGCAAGGAACAGCAAAGCTATTTCTAAGTACAGGAATCCTCTTACTTCCTCTCAGCTGCACTCACAGGAGTCGCAAATCAGACCCGCGGTTTGGGCCTTCAGAGGGACATTTGAGGCTTCAGAACGTCAGCAACCACAGGATTTCTCTGTTGGGTCATCCCTGAGATCAGTACATGAGGAGACTGAAAGAGTTGGCAAATCTGAGTGAATTTAAGGTCCAAAGAAATACCACTTGGATATTTTACAGACAGCACCCCTGGACTGTGAAGAAGGGATATCGTGCCCTAACAAACCGTGGGTTCTTCTGCTTCTAAGGGTGGTATATAAGATCCCTTGCCCCATGGCTAGCAGGAGCGCTTGCGACTACCAGAAAAGCAGCAGTGTGTTGAATGTGATTTTGAAAAGCAGCTTTTTGATAAATAAATACTTGAGAGATTTAAAAAAAANGCCAATGTTATCGCCTCACCTCCCATTTGAATGACTCTGGAGGTGTCCTAGCTGGCCGAAAGGCAGCCAAGCTCCTCGGCAGCTCTACTGCAGATAAGTCTAATTATGTGTTTTAAAGCGTACGGTTGGGACTCCCCAAAGCGCTGCTTTCAACTCAGAAAAACGCTCCGCGCCTCTCCAACGAAAAAGCACAGTGGGACTGTTCCTCCCGTGGCCTGGGAATGCCCTAACATCCCAGCGCGAAGGGAAAACCCAGCTGTCCCCCGGGCCCATCACGGCTCCCACTAGATGGCACCTGCCTGCTGCTAAATGTCACCCGCAGCTGGCAGCGCTGCCTGCCCGCCCCAGCAGAGAGGGGACGCCCTCCCTACGGCAGGACTCCTCTTCCCTTCTCATGGGATTTGTTCTGTCTCACGTATTAAGGCCGCAAGTGCAACTTCATCGAATCGGGCCGGTGGGGGAGGAGGACGACGGGAATCGGTAATTGCGAATATCTCCCTTTCCATAGCGGGGCTGGAGGCAGCCATGCCAGCGGGTCACCCCACGCTACCCAGAGCTCACCGCAACCGGGTACCAGCCGCAGCCGCTGATGAGGTGGCGTAACCAGGCACGAGGGTCGGCACAAGCACATCCTCCGAGGCCATTCTCTGCACGCACAGCTTTCCTTCCAGAGGGACAGACAGTACTTGCCACTGGTATTTACATTTCCAATTTAACGGCACGTACCTATTGCTTACACGAACACTGCATAGGAAGCACCCCCCAGCCTGCAGGTGATGGTGCATCCATAACCCCGGCGCACTGGGCTTTGCGTTGGGAGGTTACAATTCTGCACCTATAGCGCCATTTGCTTAAGTCTCCGCCTCAGGCTTGACTACGAAACATCACCTCTGAAAATTTACACAGGATTCTTCTCCCTCGTAGGCTTAGGTTACATGGAACAGTTTTGCTGGCATAGCTGTAGTGTGAGAAGTAAATAATAAAAGGACATTGTCAGCCAAATAGCGATGCCAACAAGAAGTTGTGGGTAGCTATATCTACAGTTGAGGGTATAGCTTACTCTGTCCAGGGCGATGGATTAAGTTACAGAGGCAGAGGAACGCTTGCCAGTGCGAGTTCTCTCCCAAAAGGGGTTTATCAGCACAGCTCTACTGAAATAATCCATTTTGAATGCAGGCATGTGCTTAGTCTCTCTGTCAAAACAATTATCCCAGAGAAAAAGTTTCTCGTGTTTGGTAAATTTTGAAATCAGGATGTGGCACTCTACATCCCTAGGGCATGCTGTGATAAGTCTCTGCGCGCTGGGATCTGCTGGGCTGGGGCCATGAGTTCAGATACAGCGGCAAACTGCTGAGCTGGGACAGTCCCTACCGACCTGGGATGGGCAAGAGCTGGTGCTCTTGTACGAGCTCCACACCCCACGGCCCTCAGTCACTCAGTCCCCTGACTGTCTCTTCACGTAAGAATTTCTCTTTTCTCTAAGTATTTTGCCAGTGGGAGCTGGAGGGTAGCAGGGTCATTGCAATATGTTTCTTTGAATACTCTGGGGGATTTCAGCTTGGCTTATTTCATTTTTTCACCCCAAAGAGAGGGTGTGTACAAAAGCAAGAGATCCGGAAAGCTTTTAGCTTCACAGGAACTGCCAGCACTGCTTCCTTTCTTGGATTCATTTAGCCCGATGATGTTTTTTATTATCGATTAGCTCAAACACAGAAAAGCTACATCTCTTCGTCGGCTGTGGGACACAGGTACTGGGGTTCAAACGCCCCTTGTCAGTCTTTCTGAGAAGCTGGGCTAACGCTCGTTGTGCATCCTGTTATTCCAGTCAGCCCAGAGACAACTGCCAGAGCTGGCACGAAAGGCGTGTATTGGAGACAGAGAAAACCAAAGGTAATTCCTCCCACTCCACGCTTGGGCTTGGTGTACCTGTTCCTACACGTGTATCCTCCTTATGCCAGACCTAAGGAAGGCAGAAGCAGTGGTAGAGAGGGACAGAAAGCGGATCGCCAATACAGAAAATTAATATTGAAAGAATCAGTACAATGAAGTTTCACAATGGTCACTCTGGGAAGACAAGGTCTTCCTTCTGGAGAATTCCCTGAAGGGAGGAACAATAGCGATAGATTTGAAAAAGGACAAAAAAAAAAAAAAAAAAAGAAATCCAATCACATACTCTATATTTCAAAATTAAGAAGACTACCAGATGCAATTACATTCATGATTAAAAGATCTAACAGAAGGATATTTAAATTTATTAACTTAGTCCACACTCTGCTACCTCAGGAGACCAGCTGCTCCTGGAATACAGGGCAGCAAAATACAAACTACATCTTGCTCGTATTTGATCAAAAACCTTTTGGAAGTTCCAATGATCCGGCTGTTACCATCTCTTAGGTGATAATTAGGCTCTTGGGGCAGCAAACATTGTTTGGGAGAGAAAATGCACTGTGGAAGCGTAAGTAGTGGAGCCTTCTGCCTTGCTGCAGAGTCAGTTATTCCACTTTATAAAAAAAAGGAGGCGAGGGCAAAATGAGGCCATTTTCAAACAGAGACTCACTTTGCCTGCGTGTATCAGCAATCAGCAGATGCTCACCTCTGCGTAAACTGTTTACTTTAGGTTTTGCTCATTTCTTGCAACATCGGTTTTAACCAGGAGGTTTTCGCCCTTGCGCACTGGGGTTCAGGAGCACAGCTCTCCTCTGGAAAACAGACGCTGGGTGGTTTTTCCATCCCTGCTTGGCAGCTGTTTGGCGGCAGGTACCAGGTGGGGCCGAGCAGGCACTTCCCCCAGTTCCCATCCTCCCCAGCAGGGTCCCCGCTCGGCTTTGGCCTCCTGGTCTCTCTGCTCAGGGGATGCTCCAGGGCCCGTGGATGCAGGACCAGGCTTCAGGGGCTGGGAAGAGCCAGAACCTCTCCATGGGATGAAGGCCGTTAGCAGGGCAGATGCACAATAACACTCTCCATCTGCCCCAGGAGGGCACTAAATTAACAGCGGAGGCACTGACTTCCGTTCTGTTATTGCCAGGGGACCTATTTCCCTGTGACTGGACAGGAAGAGACTTAATTAAAGATAACTGGGAATTTCTGTTTATTGTTGGGTCCGACACGCGCCTGTCCTTCTGAAACCTTCCTCTCTCTCTGTATGCTATACCTGGCTTTGGTCTCCTCCATCCTGCAAGACAAAGCTCACCTCTGCTGGATCATGACCTTCCTTCTCAAGAGATCTTTTAAATAATTCTGACAGTTGGAGTCTTTCCTGTCCTTCCTGCGCAGTCCCTCAGCATCAAGTGCAAGAAACACCAAAGGACAGAGTTGACCTTTCCGACAGACAGCTACGCCCATGCCTGAACTGTCACACAGACATTTTCGGGACTCATTTCAAGATTTTACTCGTGAGTCAGTTCTGATCCATGGCAGAGAGCTCCGCATTGTGGAAGCGTCTGCTCTCCCTCTCTCTCTGTGCCTCTAGGAAGTGGCACCATTCCTGAAGAGCCGTCATTCAGCTTGAAACCAGCGCATTTAGACTCCCGCTACTGGTGCCACGTGAACGTTATGTCCTCACTTTGTCTGCAAATGTACCTGAAGCGCCCAGCATCTTCCCACACCACCAAGGAAGTCCTGATGACATGCACAGGAGCAGAACCTGCTCTCTGCGTCTCTTCATTCAAATGAAGACAGTGGAGATGTGGCTACACCAGCAGTGAAATGTCGCACTCAACTTTATTTCTCTTTTGACACTGAAGGACTAGAGAGATCTATTTTATTTTGCTTTAAAAGCCAATATAAGGCAGCTGACTTCCCTTTGAAAGCCAAGAATAATTCAGGTATCAAAATCACAGCTTCACAACGTTCGCTGTTTGAGCGCTACCCTGGCAATACCGCACAGCTGAGGGGATGGAGGTGAGAGCTCCTGCAGGGGATGGAGGAAGACACTCTTCCATGACTCATCAGCCATCCCTCCGGTGAACAAGGACATAGTGACAGCACTAGCCAGAAAAATTGTAACTGTAACAAAAAGCAAGAAGAAAATAAGGAAAAATAGGGAAGAGGATGGGAGATTGCACTGGTCCGAAAACACTCAACACCAACTTTCAATTCTAAAAGTATTTGCTACGAACTCAACTCCAGACACGTGATTCTGACCTGTTTCTATCTCAGAACCGGAATTAAACGCAGTCTCAGATCCTCATTCTGATGAACAGTAACTACATTTTTTCTTGTTATATATGGGAATGCGTATCATACGTTTTACATATTGTGTTTCAAACACATAGCCCTTGGTACATGGTGTATATAAATGTGGTAATAACCCTCATTACCACATTTTTGGGACAATCCTTAATACTGCTCCAAAAGTCAAAAAAGTACATGTTTAAGTCCCTCACACCAGGAGATAGCTTTCCTGAATGGGACCTGGAATTCAGCCTGAGCTGAAGTTCCTTACACCAGACCCAAACGTATTCCATGCAATACCTGTGCTGTGCATGTGACGTGGAAAATGACAGGTTTATATTTTGTGAGGAATTTACATAAAATTGAGTGGGGGTTTTCTAGAGAACTCAGTCTCAGAGAAAAGAGAGATTACTTGCACCTAAGAGCAAAATGCCCATTAATACGACGAACACACACAACTCCACGGATGAGGCTTCTGATGGCACTTACAGAAATTGGGTGCCAACAGTCCCTTACAAAGAGAGATGTGCCTTGTACTGTTCTCAGCATCTAAAGGCTGCTATGAGTCTCGAGATTGGGTACTGAAGATGGCAGACGGCGAATTTATGAATCACATTCCAATTTTTTAACCCAAAGAGGCTTCAATACCTTTTACTACCCTTTCCCTTTGTCAGAAAGTTACTGGTTATCCTTGACAACAGACAGCTCCATCTGCATTTTTATTCATCCCCGGTGAATACACAGATTTTCTTTAAACACAGATTCTCATCTGTCTAAGCCTTCAGGAATAGCAAAATATTCTGGGAGAAGAACTTGGAATGATCCAGATGCCAGGATAGGGAGGACAAGGAAGGAAGACAAGAAAAGAGGAGCTTGAGATGAGCTGCGATTAATTTTGTTAAGTTTAAATTTGATTAAATTTCTTAGATTAGATTTGCAAAATTACTTAGAGTATTGAACATATCAGCCTTTAGTTCACCGTTAGGTCGATCTGGTTGTAAAACAAAGGGCTTCCCTTTTGAAGAGGTAAAATGAAAAACTTTAGACATTTTCTCTTTTAAAACCAGTTTGTGCAGGAGGGGATGTTCTGTCTGCAAGGGACGTGATTAATTCTCTTTTTGGTGAATATCTGGGAGGAGGGTAGCTGCACACGTTATCATCCAAAAGGTTTATTTTTAGACCTATACCTACTATAATCCTACCTTTCCTTTTTCTTTCTGTGGATAAGGTTTTCACAGGTCTGAAAATACTGCATTCATTCCAAAGCGAGAAACGAGAACTTTTCAAATGATCACCATTGATACGGAGGAATTACAAACATATCTGGCCTTGTTGCAGGCTGAAAGCCGAACACCTCAGGGGTCAATTGTCACTTTTATTACACTGAACGTACCTGCACTCTTGATGAAGAACTGCTGTTGTCACAAACATTTTTCCGGGCACCAGTGCTGAAGGCTCCCGCTCTGCCTGCATTCCCGTGCTTGGCTGTTCCACTCGTCTTACGCTGTTCCAGCCGCTGTTGGTTTGCTGAAATCTTTTTGCCTGACTCTTGAGTCACAATTGCTCCCTACACTCTTCTGCCAAATTTTCATTCCATAATGGCACGATCCAAAGCTCACTGAACTCAAAGGAAAGATTTGCACTGGCTCCTAGGGATTCTGGATCATACTTTACCTGCCTGCCTGCCAAACGCCTTCCTTGAAGACAAAGCAAACGCTGTGTGGGCGCTCTCTTACGCAAGAGTGAAAACTGCTAGGGGAGGACACGTGAGGAAAGAGGTGGGAAGAAGCTTGAGCAGACATGGGGAGACACAGACTGCTGAGGACACAGGGCTGGAGACATGCTCTTGGAAGGAGGGACACCCCTGAGGGACTGTGGCCCATGGAGGACTCACGCCAGGGCAGGGACTCTCCGGAGGGACTGCAGCCTGCTGGCAACCCACGCTGGAGCAGCAACAGTGAGACGAGCAGAGTAGAGGAGAAAACCAGTAAGATCGGTGGAAGAGGGGCAGACAGAAACCATGACACCTTTATACATTACAACAACCACACACTGGACTGTTGTATCACAATGGATCCTGCCATTCATGCCCAAACCCTGATTTAGAAGAATAATCTCTAGGTAGCCTAGGAACTTGTATCTCCGTGTTGTTTCAATGCTGGGCCTTTCTCAGAAAGGGACAACTAGGACCCCAATGGTGATATCACCTTCCTGCAGAAAGGGCCGATATGTTTTATTGAGGACCTGTGGACCCTTCCCAACTCATGTTCAAAGAAAGAGCTTTTGAAAACTATCAGTTGGAGCAACTTTGCTTTCTGTGCTCCCACCAGTTCCCTTAGGCTATGTCTATGCCATCAGATCCAGGAACTCTTACCCAGGTGGGATAACCAGCTTGTCCTGATGTCCAGGGGTGCCCCAGACACCCCCGTGCTGTGGTTTCGATGGGCTGGAGGAGAGCTGTGGGCTGCTCCAGGCAGGTACCTTCTCAGCGTGACAGAGGGATCAGGGTATAAGGATTGCCTTAAAACGCACATATCCCATACCTTAGACAGAAGCAGAGTGACCCAGATCCTTTGTAACGACAATTTGTGAAAAAAAATGATCGTCAAGCCTTGTTAAGGGAGCAAAATACTGTTTTCTCCCCAGAATTATGTCTAATATGCCATTATCACAATGTCAACCTTGTGTGCCCAGTTTGTCACCTGGGACTCTGCTGATCTCATTGCCTTCAAGCAGAAGCACTGGGGACTCCCAGCTGTTCAACAGCCGCCAAGAAAACTACACGCTTCTCCCTTGCTAATTCACTAAGAAGCTAAAAGGTAGAAAATAGGGGCCTTAATAGAAAGCTGAGGCCCCTTACTTCAGTCAGTGCTCTGCCACGAAAACTCCAGAGTCTCTCAGTCCGTTCATGTGGCATCTACTGAGCCTAAATTCCATCCTGTCCACATGTACACGCAAAGCAGGTTTTATACTATTTGTGGCTGAAGATTATAAAAGCCAAAAGATTTATGAATTGCCAGATTCATGCCTTCGGAAAACTTGACTCAGGCCCCTGGAAAACCACTGGACCAGCTGAAAAATCCTACCACATTAAGCTGACCTCACTCTGCTTAACTCCAAGCACTCTAGCAGTGGAGCCCAAGACCCTTCCAGCTCCAAGTCATTCACTCTAGTAACCTCACGAAAGCTGCAGGAGGTGTCCTCTGCCAAACCTCCTTCTCTCACAGCAGCGATGCCTCTGTTCATCAGCAAGCAGACATGATTTCTGTTAGTTGTGGCCCAGTTCTGGTCTATTTTAGGATTTCTAGAAGCTGTTAAAAACTAATATCCTCTCACTCCCTCCTCCTAGAATCTCATGTATCACTCTGCCTCCCGCGCAGTTACACTTCTCTTTCTCTTAGCTGGCAATTTCTTTCCTATGATATAAATTTTGGATGACCCTCAGGGGTTGTAAGGACATGGGTGCAGTGGACCAGACTACAAAGTGACAAGGAAAGATTTAAGCAACTGGGACTGCGAGGCAAGGGGGAATAGTGCTAATTAAAAGGAAAAGGAACAGTGAATAGCCAGAGACAAAATGCAAAGACCCTCAAGCGGGAACACGCCGGCAGCGGAAGAGCTCCTTGTGACCTGTCCTGCTTCCAGCGCAGCTCTCCTCTCAAACAGGGCCACGAAATCATCTCTTGCACTAATAGGCAGATTCGCTCTCCGCGTGTATCAGCTGTCATGTCTGCTGACTTGGGGTGTGTTTTTAGTGCATTTTCACAACTGTGTGCACTACAGTCACCACAATTACAAGCATCTCAGTTGAACTCAACTTTGTCTTGTGTCTCTAAGTAGAACCATTGTTAATTAAGCTTGATAACCAAGTTCTGTCACAAATGGCACTTGGTCAGCCACATGGTGGTGCAAAGATGAAACAGAGTCCGTACAGAGTTTGCAAATACAAAGTAAGGGAACTATTTCGGCTTGCAGAATCCGCACAATATGGCATGACACTTACGACAATGTGGCTTGATAATCAAACACCACTTGCTGGGCCAACATAAGAAATTCTACCTGCAATCTCATAGACATGACTGCTCATCTCATTTATAAGTATTTTTAAATGTAAGCAAACGTTACTAAAAATAAGATGTGGAACTAAGAATAGGTGTCAGGAAAGGGAGTTAGTACAGGAGGAAAGGAAGCTTTCCAAAACGACTGAACTGATTAGACTACATAGTTTTTTCTAAATGTCAATTAAAGTTACTGAACTTTATGAAGATATGAACAGCTCAGCTTTGCACTAAAACACCTATTTACCTGTGTGCACGGGTACAAGTGTGCACACACAGGGAGGAACCCAGAGAGCCTCTTCCAGGGCAGCTGCTTCTCGGGCTGGACCCTGGTGAAGTCAATTAATCTCTCTCCAAATCTAACCGGGGCTTTTCTGACACATGGCACTAGTCTTGAGACACTGACAACCCACTGGTTCAGAAAGTCAAGGAACGCAATTGTTTATGGGACGGTCATTTGGTATAAAGCATTTATACACCGTGAAACACAACTGATCACCCACCTGCTCTGCCTCCAAGTGTTGTGGCACATCCACGGCTACAATCAAGAAATGTGTAGTATGGGTCGAGAAGGGGCCAGAGGTAGCTGCTGAATGTCACAGATCCTGAATCTGCCTTATGCCTAGTAGTAAATGGCAACAGTGCAAAAGTTGGCTTAAGTTTACGGGCTCTCAGTGGCTCCTGTGGGCCAATAAACACCAGGGCATCAGTGGTAGCACATGGAGAAACCCGCTCCGACTCCCTTAAATTAACCCTGGGGAGCCACAATAAAGACTCCAGGATGCAAGAGGGTCCCCCTCTGCTGAGATGATAATTCAGTGATCAGTTTCACTGCTGTGAGTGCCCGACCTCGTGCCAGTGCAGATCAAAGTTAACACCACGAGAGTTCCGTCTCTGTCTGGAAAGGCAATGGAAGGAATATGCTACATAGTCCACGCGGCGCTGAAACGCCACGTTAACGCCTGACAGACCGATATATCACCAAACACCACGGAGCATCCCATTTCATGCACAGCCCACTGTCTTGCCTTCCGACAATCAACATTCTTTCTGCTTTTTGTGCACATTCACACACAAAAAGCAAACAAACAAAGACAAATCTTCCCTGCTTCTCAACTCATTACTGAAAGTTTCCTTGCAGCTCACTAATTTTGTTCTCTCTCAGGTACGAGTGCTCCCAGCAGCAGGTTTCCAGCAGCAAATTAGGCAAGCTAAATTACTGGAAGTTTACCAAAGGAAAAGGAAATAAAGACCTCAAACACCTTGTGGACTTTTCTCTCCCTCAAATCAGTAGCTTGTTTATTCTAATAATAATAAAGCAACAGAAGGATGTAATTAATGTCAAGCACAATTCATTCCCGTTACTTTGAGGTACTCAAATCAAAACCAGAAATCCTGACTTTGAACGTACACAAGAAAACTTTTTTAAGTACGGTTTTCCAATTTAGGAACATCCATGTGCAATGTGAGCTGCTCAGCAAATTGAGCCAGGAAATACATTAACTGGAAGCTAATTTAGGGCAGAACTATTTTACCTCATGTTTGAAACTGTTCCACCAGGTTATTCCACTGCAGAAAAGGCAGAACATTTTGGAGAGGAGAATGAGCATACTAAGGGGTAGAGAGAAGGGAGGGGATTTTTGAACTGTGGGGTTTTGGCTAAAATGGAAAGGAAGCTATTTCTGGTGGACTCTCCCCCCCCGCCACCCGATTAATGGATAAATCGTGTAAGAAAAATGTCTCCATCCCAAGGCAGACCCAATTATGTTCTGCATTAACTGAAACATATGGGAACATTTCAGTATAAACACAAAAACTGCACTGTATGAGCTTTTTTCTATGAGCTTTCCAGTTCATTTAACCCTTGCTATGGTGCGCATTAAGTACAGCTTGAGATTACTGGTAGAACACTCCACTGAGTATTTTTTGGCTCAGATAACGCAGCAGTAACTCCCAGCTTTTACACTGATAAACTGGAAGCCTGCTTGCATTTCAAAACACTGTAGGCCCTCTACTTTATGCCAAATTTTTCAGCTGAAGGAGGCGGATGCTACAGTGGGCTTCCTGAGAGCAACCATGTCGAGCAAAAGCTAATTTTTTGAACAGAAGGATGGCACTACTTTAAAATCACCTATGAGAAACATGATCTTAAATGCTGTTCACAGGAGCTTGGGCTCCCAAATTACCTGTGTGCTTTTGAAAATGCTGCCATTGAGTAATCCCTAGTTGTTGCTTCTTCGCTTTCTTGCCTGTGCCCTTGTTCATCTTCATGTTGGGATTCCAGAAGCACTTCTTCCCTCTGGAGGTCATTCTCCCCCTCTGCTCTGCACTGGTGAGGCCACAACTGGAATACTGTGTCCAGTTTTGGGCTCCCCAGTTCAAGAGGGACAGGGAACTGCTGGAGCGAGTCCAGCGAAGGGCAACTAAGATGATTAAGGGACTGGAGCATCTCCCTGATGAGGAAAGGCTGAAGGAGCTGGGACTCTTTAGCCTGGAGAAGAGAAGGCTGAGGGGAGACCTGATTAATGTTTACAAGTGTCTAAAGGGTGGGCTGAAGGAGGATGGAGCCAGGCTCTTTTCAGTGGTTCCCAGTGACAGGACGAGGGGCAATGGGCACAAGTTGGAACACGGGAAGTTCCGTTCAAATACACGGAAGAACTTCTTTACGGTGAGGGTGACAGAGCCCTGGCACAGGCTGCCCAGGGAGGGTGTGGAGTCCCTTCTCTGGAGACTTTCAAGACCCGCCTGGACGCAGTCCTGAGGGATGTGCTCTGGGCAATCCTGCTTTAGCAGGGGAGTGGGACTAGATGATCTCTAGAGGTCCCTTCCAACTCTGAAGATTCCGTGATTCCGTGATTCTTCCTGGTTGCGACAGTGAATACCGGTGGTCGTGGTTAACCACCACAACCCAACCCTTCTCGAAAGTTCATGCGCCTCTGGAGCTCCAGAGCAGCCCGACCTAAGCGGGCAGTGCAGCGAGGCAGCCTGCTTTTGTCTTGCCCTTTCATCTTCGTGCCTTCCTTGTTGAGATCTGCCCTGCCGAGAGGATCAGCTGCACCACCACTTTTTTGTCAGGCAGATGAGGCTCTATCATGTTATAGACCATTTTCTTATGTTAACTGCTCTACTTACGTTTCAATACTAATATTTACTATGTCGACTAGTTTACTTTGCTCTTCTGAGACCACGCTGACATTGACTTAGTAAATGTACCTCCAGACTCTCATATCTTCACAACTGCTAAAACAAGCAAACATCAGCAGATCGGACATAGTTCACACTGTGTGTGTGGCAGGAAGGAATCCTCCCAAATCAAAGTGCAAAGTCCTTTTGCCATGGAAAACAAGGGGAGGTATCTCTCCAAATCAATGCCACAGTATCGAGTATCGATCTTCATTTCCTGACCAAATCTCAGCAAAACCAGGAACTTATTCATCTCACTGTCATTCATAGAAAGTAAAACCACAGAAGACTATTGCAATTTTGACTTCTGAATTACAGGGGCCATTGCGCTTCTATGACTTAATGACTTAATTTTTCCTTGAATCCTGCATATATTCTTGAAAGAATCTTATTTCAATTTAACAATTGTCAGCAACGCTCAACCCAGTATAATCCAGTGAATTTTTAGTCCAAGTTTGTCTAGCTTCATCTTTTTTTTATCTATTAGTCTACTGCCAGCTTGCTGTTCCCCTTACAGGCTGCATATCAATGGCCCTTTACACTTCAGCTTGAACCCACCAGACTGTGCTCTGCAGGTTTCCTTTTGAAGCCTGGTTTCCAGTCTTTTTCTTGCATGTCGTGTTTCAATGAGTCCTCCCCTATTTATTTTCTGCCTTCTCCAAGTGTGGGCACCAGAGCCGAGGAGGGTGAAGCACACTCAAAGCTGCAGGGTATGATACAGTCACACATCCTGCATGGACTCCTGTTGTGTACCTGTAGTACAGCCAGGCAGGAGAATCTGTCCTGGTTCCCACAAGGATAGGCTTAATTTTCCCCAGGCTCTGGCAGGGACACAGGTATTCCATCCCATGTGCGCCATGCCCAGTCTGTAGCTGGGAGCTGCGGGGGGATGTGGCAGTGAGGGACAGTGACTTTACTTCTAGGTGACATGCGCATAACCAGACTGGGAAAACAGTAATGGGAAGCGGTTAATGGTTAGTAACCTGTAAGTCATTTACCGCTTCAGCCCAGAGGGCAAACACCCAGGATAACTACCACAAGCAGCAGCTTCACCAAAAGCTATGGAGGGGTAGATACGCCCAACGCTGCGCACCGGAGTCAGGGGGGAGGCAGAGCACTGGTACCTTCTGAGGAAACCTGGAGCACCGCCGCAGGTGCTGCTTCAAGCTGGCAAGTCCAGGAGTCCACAGGCTTTTCAGGGTTTTGCAACCATCAGCTTCAATAATTTTACTTCAGCTGGCCAGGAGGAGGAGGGGAGGTCAGTGTGTAGCTGTCCTCTAAGCAGCTCTCTCATGAAGACAATTGTATTCTCACTTTTAGAGAGGACCTTCATTCCACAACGAAACATCTTTTTCAAAGACCTGTGATACAACTGAGGAGGGTGCGCGTTCTCCCCTCCCTCCAAAAGTTTGGACTGCTGTGAGTGCTTGACACAGGGCAACTCCCCTTCCCTCTCCCTCTGTGTGCTCTGCTCTCACTGTTCGACTGCCTGAGAGGTTTTCACCTTTTTTCCCCGAACATGTTTTTCTCTTTGGCTATTTCGTCTTTCCTATGTAAAGCCCAAGCCCAGTAATATTCAGGAGGATGACAACTGTCAGACCCACGGTGTTCGAGTCAGCTAAAACACTGATGATTTTGCTTGTCCCTGGATCTCCACTGCTGTCAGTTCTGGTACTTTTCACACAGTTTGAGATTCACTTTCAAATGCGTCATCTCGGCTAGGGCAGAATGACAGCCAGGCACCGTACATCCTTAAATCCCTGGGCAGAGGATCCCCGGCAGGAAGGACGTGGGTGAGCCGCCTTGCAGAATCTGCAGGAGAGGATGGAAACAGGAGGGAGAGCGTACGCAGCCCGTGTAACTCTGCTGGAGCATGGGGACAGGATTGGCAAGAGGAGCAGAACTTTTTCTAGATACTAAAAACGTGCTAAGAATCTTCTCATAACTGTTTCTCCATACTCCTTCGTTCAACTTTTCTTGATGACCTTCCCCACTCCTTCTGATGCGTGGTGTAAATCACAGACGTAAAATTACATGCAGTTCTGTGTGAGCAAGCATTTCTCCACTGCAAGTCCAGCTCGTTCTCCAGGTAACTGGAGATATTAAGAAGTTAAATCCTTCAAACTACTGTTGGAAACAGCAGCACTTGACACGGTGACCCAAGACTGGAATAATCTTGGACTCTGATCTAGTTAAACATCCTTGCCTAATAACCGCCTCAGGCTTTCAGACTCCAAAACCAGGGAAATAAAGCAGCATCACAATACAAAAGAATCTTACTTATGTCATTCCTAGCTAAGAACCTGCTCACCTTGAGCTGCCAGGTCAAACAGGCAGGTAGGAAGAGCTGGAGGTATCGATGGCCAGGCAGGAACAGACCGTTCACGCAGCAGTTTGCCTCTGAATGAAACCTTCCAACGCTCCCAGCACTTTTGTTTCAGGCCATTGCATTTGCTTTGTAAATGCTTCACTACTCAGTTGGGTGGGCTTTACTGATGGTGGGAGCCGGGCTCTTTGTCCCAGGCCCAGCAGGCTTCACGTCTACCCTCACAGCCTGTTTCTGAGAAGAACAGAGATGAATTTTTTTGGAGTACGCACAGGAAATCCCTGGATGGTGACATTTGGAAACGGGGTCAGGAAAGACTGTTATCTGCAGGTCTGGGAGCGCACAGTCCTTTCTGGACGCTGCCAGCACGTTTGTGGAGAGAACTGCAGGATAAGCAATAGCCTCCAAGCAGAGCTACGTTACACGTGAAGTGACCCCTAGAGAGCACGAGAAAGCGTAAGAGCAGCAGTTCTTGAATAAATGATAAAAAAAATAAGAAATCCGGAGTTAATGAGTAAATAAACTGAGGCTATGCTCAAGGACGGAAAAAAAAAATCATGACAGTCCATGTTTCCGTTTGGTGGCGGCTGTCTCTCCCAGATGGCTCTGCCTTTCCGTGCTGCAGCGCTTCTTCCTGTTTAAAATGCCATTTCAGCGGATTAGCCCTTTGATAGCCGCTCCCAGCCCTGCCAGCCTTGGTCAGCATCTGCCTTGCTGTCAGACAGAGATCTGCGGAACTGGAAAGCCAAGCCGGACCAGACACACGCCACCCCACCGGACTCCTGGGCCCCTTGGAGGGGAAGACTCTGGGACACCCCCTTCAGCTCCCAGTCCTACGCAGGTTACAGTACAGTGCCATGTCAACCACTGGGATGGGATGGAAATACTAAAGCCTTATGGCGTGACAGGTGTTAATATTCAGAGTTGTTAAGAGATCTTTCTTTTGCTTTTCAACAGTGGCAGCAGTTCAAAAAGACCCTTAAAAATTCTTTTTTCTGCACCATGCTAAGAGCTGCAACTATACACACCCGCTCCTGGATGGGATCCAGAAGTGTCAGCAACAGCCCGAGGGTTAAGTTCCTCCCTTCTTACTGAAAACAACAGTCTAAAGCTCACCATGAAACTCTTTGTTCCTGGTATCCTCTACAATGAAGCCGAGTGAGACCCCAGGGCATCCCACTTCGATAATCCAGCCTCATGTAACTTGCCTGAGGGTCTGTGAATTAACATTTGCAGTGACCGGGTAGGTAAAAACCTTCCTCACTGCCATTTTTGGCACCGCAACACTCATCAGAGTCTCGAGTATTCCTACGGTGGCCACACATTGTGCACTGTTTATTACGGCCTTTTACTCAGGACACACACTTTGGTAGAGATGCAGTATATGATTCCTCCTACTTCTTCTGCGTTTTTCTGGTCTTACATCAATTAACTTTCTTATAGATACATATCCTGTTTCAAAGCACATTTTTAGTGGAGAAAAACCAATATTCCTACCAAGTTTTTAGTCTATAATGGGCACGAACAGCCACCTCCTCAACAAAACCCAGGAACCTTAATGTAGTTGATTTAATTTCTTGTGACACACTTCCACTTTCCGTAATTTTGCCTCTGGCACTGGCATCCAGCCACAGTGGTGAGTCATTGACAATTCCATTTCAAGGGTTAAATTTACATGTTTTACATAATGAGTACACACATTTTTCCTTTCCTACTAATTAAATGCATTGAGTCTTCTGTGACTCCACTGTCACTATGTAAATGGAGGCAACCTACCATTGTTGAGAGAGGCGCAAGGAGACCGGCTCCAACCCTCTCCATCAGTCATTCCCTGGAACACAGCCAGGCCGCTGCACGGCTGCAGAGATGACCCAGACGCTACAGCATGTAATTCTGGACCTCTGAGGGGGGGGGAAAAGTATAAAGTCTGGAAAAATAATAGTATATTCCAGATCTGTCAGAGACCAGGACTGCCTCCGTGCAAGCTGGGAAGCATCAGGACTTTCTATTTGCCACTTGCTGATGATATATAAAAGTGCTCATTAAAATAAAATTTCCTACTTTGGTTTCTGTTGCTTGTCGTCACAGCAATTTCTGTGCTTGGAAATTGTCAGGAAATACACAGCTCTGCCTCCCCGCATCTGCACATTTCTAAATTCCTGCTGCAAAAGGTTCTCATCCCCCAGTGCCCTGGTTCCTGAGGAACAGAAGGTACTGAAAAGGCATTACAAGGCAGCAAGCTCTGGGAAGGAGTGGTTTGGAGATATTTCACCTCAGACTTGGCAGACTCCCGAGAACGGCAGAAAAATGCAGTCCAAACCAAAGACATACTTGTAACACAGCAACACAAAGAAAACACTGCTGGCTTTCAGGGAAGAGACAATGTCCCTGCCTGTCTTTGTACACCTATCACTGTATATTCTGATCTTGATTGGCATCCCTTCCCTCTGTTGTAATTTAAACAAGCACACCTATATGTATCTTTAAATTCACTGAGCCCCCTCTCAACAGCTGAAAATCTCTGGAAATCCTACGTGAAGGGAAACATCGAGCAACCTTGTCTTGCTCCTTGCAGTCCTGGGCAGATTTGCTGCTCCGAGGTTGGCCCATTGCCCCCGAGAACCTTTCGCTTGCCTCTCGGTGGCATTCGGGGAGGCGCTGGCAGGGCTGGGAAGCAGCAGGAGGGAGGCAAAGCCCAGCATGGCACAGCGGCACTGGGTACAATGCCCAGGAAAACCAGAGCCTCCTCTGTTGAGAGCATCCCTACTCGCAGCCACCGGTTAGTGAAGACAAAATATGAAATGTACCCTCTTAATTGTTACTTCTTGCACTCCAAATGGCCACTAATTATTTTGCTTTCTTACTAACCTCTTCCCCAGATGGCTTTCAAGTTGCAGCTCTGTACCTCTGATACATGCATAACACTGACTGAGGAAATAATGATCTTACCTTTAAAGTGACAAAGAAGAAAGGATCACACAGGGATATCAAAGCCACCAAAAGACAAATCCAGGCCAAATTAGCAATGGGAAAGAGAGAGAAAAAAACAGTTAGATTTGTATTTCACTACGAGCATGCCAGCAAAACGGGGGGGGGGGGNTCTCCAAGCAAATGATAAAGTAAAAACAACGGAGCAAGTAAAATAAGGTGACACAAAGTGCTTTTGTCAGTGGATAAAGATTTCAAAGCTTTATGCAAATACTTTTTCACCAGCGTTCCTTCGTGACACTGATATGCTGCCATCGAAGCAGTAACTGGAAGATCTTTTACGTACTATAGAATTTAACACAGACACATACCCTTCCACTTTTGAACACTAAGTAATGGACGCAGGTACAGAGAAAAGGTAGGGTATGTACCAATACACCTGTCTGCACACACTTAACAACACGAACCCCTTGGCAAAACTCCAGTTCTCGGTGGTACCAGCCCAGCCCACTGCATTTGCCGTGTTATCGCCAAGCCCCAGGCACAGGTTTAACATCCAGTGACTTTTCTCTGTATTAGCAGTATACTTCCGGCTACTCAACCAGGGAAAAATGCTGTGGAGACCCGTTAAAGCTAAGCCAAAAATCCATAAAACAACAGAAGTTTGGTGCAATGAAGGGATAAAAAGGGGAGGGGAATAATTACTTGCAAGAAAAGAAACAACGACTGTTCTAAAGTCAGAAATTCTGTGAGTTTCCTAGGGAATTTGTCAGAGAGACTGAAAGATGTCTAGTGCTACTGAAGGAACCAAGCAGGAGGCTCAAGTCTTTTAATTCTCTTTTCATTGTCCAATTGTCCCATACTGTGGTGAAAGGTTTGACATAAGCGTCTGTGAATAAAAGAAAGAATCCAAGCAAACGTGAAACTCTGTCTCATGTTGTGTGTGATCCGCCCCGAGCCTGAATACACGTTTCATGAACTTGGCATGGCATGTTTGAATAATTTTTCTAATGCTTTCCGTTTTCACCAACAATAAAACTACAACCACAATTTAATTTTTTTTAAAATATTAAGAGGAACCTTTCTCAAGAGCTGCAAAATCAAGTTTGCGTTTATCCGGAAAACTTTAACAAAATGGTGTTATATCTCTTATTTTTTTTCTACTTGAGCTCCAATGCTTTTGACTCTAAATGGCACACGCATACAGAGACGTCCTTCCAGAGAAATCATGACGTAAGATCATGATGTAAGAAAAAAGACCACAGACAGATACAGAAAGCAACTGTAATGCGCTGCGGTAGTACAGCAAATGTGTCTGCTGTGCTGGATGCAGGAAGATACGCGCTCACGCTGTTCATCACAACCTTGCCGGAATACGTTAACTAGAACCTGGTCCAGCTCGGTGGGGGCTGTGATTGCTCAGCGCCGCCTCCGGGCTAATTAGCGCTCCTGATGGCAACACAGCGCTGCCTGGGCATCTCTGCCCTGGCTCCAGTTCACAGGGTGGAAACGCTCTGTGATAACAAGGCACTGTGAAACTCCTCTCCTTCCCCAGGGTAGAGCTGGGAGCTGCGAAACTGGCCCTCCGGCCACCAAATGCGTGTGGGGACAGGCAGCGGGCAAGTTTCAGCTATGAGGCTCGCTCTCCCTCACCGTCAGGCTATGACGAAAATAAGGGCCTTCTGCCAAAGCACTTCTGCCAGCGTATGCTTCCATCCACCTTCTTTTCTGTTTACGCAAAAAGACAGGGAGGACATGAAATCTTGGATAAAGTGACTCCGCTGAAGGACCCAACAGGGTGGAGAGACCATAGCTCGAAATAAATCCCAGTTATGATCTCACTCCTCAGTAACTACTGAGCAAAGATGAATGAGAAATGAGCAAGCACACGCGTAAGGAGACATACGTTTCACCGGGTTCACACGGTCACAAAAGCGAGTGGGAATGTGAACTGTCTCTGACTTTCACCCCAAAACCTTTACAGGCAGTCTGTTACTGCCTCAGCACTCACCAATGTATCCAATTCACTCCCTGAATTCCCTTTTTGAGAGGGAAAGCAGTGAGAAGAGAGGAAAGCGGTGCCAAAAAATGCGGTAACTGGAAGAGCAAGCTCCTGTAAGGCAGGAGAACCAAAAGGACCTGGAGCTTGGGCAGAGCTGGTCTGAAGGCTCTTCCGTCCCACTGAGATCTGCCCTCAGGAGATCTTGTCTCTGGGTTATGGGGAAAAAGGGCTGGATGAGCCGGTCCTCTGAAAGCGACAGGGAGTTTTGCAAGAAGGTCTTCTACAAGATTATTTATCTTTGCTTCTCTCTCAACAGGGCCCTGTAGCACCATTTCCCCACGGAGAGCTGCAATGAACTCTGGAGCACGCGTCCTGCTGCTGCGGGGGACTGGCACGCGGCGCAGAAAGCAAGGAAATCTACTCTCTGTATTTCTTAGATACTCTGATGCCCGGAGGTGCGATATTAAGGCTGCACTACACAAGCGGCAGAAGAAATGAGTCCTGCACAACTAACTCCAGAAAAAGGTAACATTTTCTAGGTGAATACATAATGCTTTACCAGTGTGGCTTTCAGCTGTGGGTAATACTGCGCTACTGGAAGATTAAACAGAAAGATAAAATGGAATTACTAGCCCTTATTCCTGTACCAAATGCTAGATGAGCTGTGTGAACATATCTGTTTATAAAGGTAACGATATAAGTGACAGCTTCTTGACACTTAAGAGCACCTCCTACTGCAGGATCAAAAGGAACCTCACAAACATCAGTAAATACAGCCTAGCACCATCCTTGAGGAACGGACAAAGACTAGTAATTCCAACAGGCACGCGGGAAAACCGAAGCATAAAAAAGCCACAAGTAATGATACATAGGAGGTGGGCGTCGTACAGCCACATCGCGGGCAGCAAAGCCCCCAGCCCTGGCTCCTGGGGCCTGTTGGGGCTAATGCCACCTGCTAAGCAGGGAAGGGGCAGTTGGACTGTGGTGAGGGGGCTCAGGAAGGAGGGAGGGATAAGTCACAGTGGCAGCTGAGACCTGCCGCTGCGACCACTCCTGCATTTCCAGCTTCCTCTGGATGCTGCCACCCTTGTGATGCTGGATGGAAGAGGCCAGAGGAGACCGGGGAGCCGGGAGCGCTCCGGGACAGGTGCGCTGCTCCCACAGCATCCTTGTTGCTGTTCTGGATGTGCCCCTGCAAGATGTAGATGAGTAGCTGAGATATAGGAGGGTCTATAGGGTTCCGTTCGGGCCATTTGAAGCATCATCCCCGCGCTCACCTGGTCCTGCCACACAAGGCAGCGCAGCTATTTGTACGGCAGCCCTGAGCTCAAGAGGACTGTGGCGTGACCATAAAGATGGCTGAGGTATCAAAGGGACTTTTAACTTTTTTTTTTTAATCTCGAATGGCACAGTTCTGATGGAAATATGTTCTGTTAGTAGAGATGAACTGAAGACAACGTTGTTTGTATGGAATTGCGCTCTGTCTTCAGCGCCAGCTCTTAAACAAGAAAGCACTTCGCTCCCCGCTGAGCCCAGGGCAGATTCCAGTCATTCCAAACCTAAAGGCAGTTTTAAGGGTCTAAGATGCAAGCACATCAAAACACAGATTTCCTTTTAATTTATTTTCTTTTACCCTGCGCTGATGGGCACAGTGTCTCCTATCAGCAAAAATAAGAGCGTCACCCAGTAAATCTCTTTCCAGGGGTCAACATGAGAGCACAGAACAACTGTCTAGGGAGAGCCTGATTATTTGCTTGATTCCAAACCACTTTTTTCTCATTAGCTGGCAGAGAAAGGGAAGGGAGTAGAAAAATCAATAAATATAATAACTTTAATGATAATCACATAGGGAAAAGTTGAAATGAAGTTAAATAAATGAAGTTTAATAACGAATTTTAATTACAGGGCCTTTCATTTCACTTTTCAAATGGATCTTAAAAACCTTGCCCTTGGAAGCCTCACTGTATTTATGAAATAATGAATAATTCAACACAGCTGCAGTTGACACTTTACACACTACTGATGGTAATAGCATTGCTGTGATCAATCTGCAGAATGCCTTTCTTTAAAGTTCCTACATCTGGCTGTTAATACAGCTCTGAATCACAATGCCTTTTGCAGCCCTTAATTTTGTGAAGAGATGCACGCAAGCAGAACTGAACTACTTCCTAAGCCTCTGCGTGCCAACTTACAAAGGCTGGATTGCTCCATGCGACATCTCATTCAGGGCTGGAATCGGAAGCATGAAAGAGCGGTCTCGGAAAGTACAGCGGGATGGTATCCTGGCTGTTAACTTTGGGCAGTGAGAGGAGAAGGCTCAAGAATGTGCCTGCAGGAGAAACGGCTTAGATGGGCCCTGGCACGCCAGCTGAACAAGTGAGTTTTGTCTCTCTCAGGACAGAGAGGATAATTTCTGGAATCCTACAAATGCCGAATTGTTCTTAAGATGTGAACAGGAGAGTAAAGCAAGAGGAACCGCCTGCTCCTTTCCCATAAAGGAAGCCTGCCCCCCCCAGCACCTTTTCCTGGCATACCCCTCCACCACCAACGCACGGAAGTACTGTTTGTTTGCATTCAACAAGGAGAAAGCTACATATGGCCGAAGAGAGGTCCTCACAGGCTGACGGGATTGTCAGCAAAGCATCCGGGATGTACAAATCCCTAAGCATAAAAGAAATGAAAAGACTACCATTAAAAAACAACAACAACAACAAAGCAACCTCCAAAAAACAAACAACAAAGACATTCAAACTTCAGAAGGAAGTTTTCCAGCGAGTGACAGAGCTGTCACTACGTTTCATGACAGTGAGATAGGACATGGCTTTAAAGTTCTGCCTTAATCAGAGCAAAGCAATGCCTTGAGAGAGTATGACTTGCACGTCATGCTATTGTTTTTAAGGAACTGCAAAATTATTAAGAAATTGTGTCATGTTACGTCTTAACCCAGTTTTTCAGAAGGTGGACTCTTAACCGTGGTTACACATTTCGGGAACAAATCCAATCCCTCACGCACATCACTTTGTGGACATTTGAATCTGTGGACTTTTGGAAACTCAAATGTCCATGTGATGCAGACGGTGCCCTATAAACAGCCATGTGGTTCAATAACTTTATTCACATGCTTCACTTCATCAGCAAGTTACCCTGCAAAATATTCTCATTCATTTTGACTGGCAGGACTGGGGTGCCTTGACGTAGACGTGGAGGGAAATAGAGTGTGATTGTAGTTCCTGGGGTTCAGCAAACTACTCACAGCTTATTAGCAAAATCTGTGGGTTTTTTTCTCGTTTTCCTTTGAAGCCGTGCTGTCTGCACATATATCATTTCAGGAATCCCTTCCAAAACCACATCCCGCAACTACCAGGTGAGAAGGAGTTCAGATTCCTTTCAAATCCCACTTGTGGGAAATTCCACAAGTCTTCAGTTCTGCTCAAATTCGGTCACTCATTCCTTTCAACTCACTTTCTTGACAACTAAACAGAAAGGCCCTTCAAAATAACTTGTACACTTAACTTTCAATCAAAATTGTAAAAGGCACACATTCTTTGGAAATATTCAAACAGGAATGGCCTTTTCATTTGAGGCTAATCCTATGAAAAGCCCTAGGTCTCTCAGGAGATTTCATGTTTTATTAGTCATTTGGAAATTAAGACATTTGAACGTAATTCACAAAAAAATTTTGGAAGCTTGTGCTCTCATTTACCTGCCAAACCCAAGTACAAAGTAGCATTAAAGCTTGCCATGCAGCAGAAAAAAAATATCCTTAACAGCTACAGGAAAGAAATCTGTGCCGAGAGCCCTTAGGCATGCTGGAGGGGGGCGATAAGAACCTGCTTTGTGGTGGCATCTATCAAGATGTCCCTGTGGCTGACTCGGGGGCTTCTGTAATGCTCCCCTGTACCCAGCTCAGAGCTATTCACTGATACCGTGGAGAGACTGTGGCTTTGGGTCCTTCCCTAAAGCCACCTACATTGGACCCCCAACTCTGGCAGGGCAGCAGGAGGGAGAACAAACTATGCTCCTCGCACAGGTTTTGGATTTAACCATTCCTGTTACTTTTCGCAGAATCACACAGTAGCAAACCAGGATTGCCTCAGTTACAGGGCAGGAATACAATCTCGCTTCTAAAGTCTGGTACATAACTATAAGAAAAGGTTGGAAATGCTTTACTTGCCTTTCAAAATAAATTAAAAAATAAATAAATAAATAAAAAACAAACCACCAAACAATCCCAAAATTAAAAAAAAAAAGAACCAACGAAGTGAGATTTAAAAATTAATCCTGCTTTACGTGTCAGACTTGCTATTGGCCTTACTTGTCTTCTGTGTGAAGTCATTGTCAGGGGACTACGGGAACGCTTTCAAAGCATGCAAGACTACACTCTAACTGATAATTCTGTCATTAATTAGGGATCTTACTGTTACAGCCTGGGTTTGATATTTGGATAATATCTTGGAAACCGATCCTAAATGCTAAAAAGAGAAATAACTCCATAGAAAGCCTTCCAAGTTGAAGATCCTGTATCTGTTTTGCTGCAGCTCTCAAGAGCCGATACAATAGTCTCTTTCAGACAGGGTTTTAACCTTACAAAATACAGATGTGCTATTCCATTTGCTAAGTTACTTACCTAGTGATGCAAAACCCAGGCACAGAGCTGACATCCTACTGCGTCTAGACAGACCCATGTATTAAGCAAATCTTAGTACCGCATCCCTGAAATCACTGAGATCGTGCAAAGCATGGAGGTCCTGCGAAAACTGAGCGCTGTATCACTTACAAAGGAAACACTGGCTTTGCAGGAGTGCAAATTTCTGTAAAATTGCCTTTAGATGGAAGCTGAGTACATGAAAACTCCTGCCTGGGATGCAAGCTATGGTTCTGCAGCGCTAGCTTCTCTGCAACCTGATTTTAGCTAAAGAGAACAAAAGCAGAAAATCTTGACTGAACAGATTTTGTTTTGTTTCTTTTTTCTCTTTCCTTCAAAGGAATTGCTGATGTCAAAAAACGTCAAAACACAATTAGGGAGGCCTTTCCTCCTCATCTGTATGCTTTCTGACAGTATTTAATCGTTACCTTCCAAATTAGTTTCAGAATGATGGCAAATAAATGTGAAGAAAAAAAAAAAAGAAAAGAAAAAAAAAGGAAGTAGTACAACCAGGGAAACGGATCCTACAGGGCTAATGCTTAAGTCTGAGCCTGTACCTCACCTTCACTGATTTCAGCAGGTCTTTACCGCGTACTTTGTCACTTTCCCGACAGGTGATGGACTGCTCAGCCGAGATTTCATCTTATTTCGGTATTGCAGTAGAACCCATCATTATACAACTTAAATGGATGTTGATCCAATCTAGAAATAGCAAACCTTATCCTACAGCCCCTTACGTTTTGAGAAATAGAGACAGAAAGGAGGACATCGCCTTTAAGGAACCTCTGCAGGCTGTAGCCCAAAGGTAGCAGCAGTGCAAAGATCAAAATGCAAACCTAACCTATCACAATGTCTGATCTTTAATTATAAGGACTCTTATAAGAACATCTGCCATAAAATGAAGTTTCATGAAAAGCTAAAATAAATAAGCAGGAAAGCACTGTCAGGAATTTGGGGCCGGAGCCAGCATGGCGTGATTGATGTGGCTTTGCCCACGTGGAGCAGAATAAGAAACCATATTTTGAAAAAAAATCATCGGGGGCTGAGAGCCACATAGTGCTGTCTTCTGGGTTCAGCATCATCACTGAGAGTCAGGCCAAAACGCACTCTGCATCAAGTCTCAGTAAGAGAAAATGAAGTTGGCTTTCACCTGCTTTTCTTTTCCCCACCTGCAGGCTGAGGCTCCTGCAGACAGTTGCAATGAGCCACCACTCCAGGGATTCGTTTCTGGCAGGCGCGACTCCCTGACAGCACTGAGCTGCTTTCCAGCCATACCTCTTTCCCCACCTGGAACGGCCCTGCAGTCCATCCCCTGGGCTAGCAGAGCGTGTCACATCTTGGGCATCTCGTTAGGCTGTAAGCAGTTGGAAGCTGCAATAGTGCTACGTTCTTGTAAAGTACCCACTCCATCCAGGGTACCATATAAATCAAAACAATCACTTCATTTGATGCAACTTTGTCTTCTGTTGCTAAGTGGAAACGTCAGGGAGAAAACGGGGGGAGAAGGCGGCTTCTTTCTAACACCATTCAAATAGCCTGGGTCTGCAGGATGGCACGTAGATTACGCTTGGGGGTTGCTGAAACTGTTTTCTTTCCTCCTGTCCCTTTAGGGAGTCCTTCTTCAACACTTGCAGCTCCACAAAGGCATTACCCTTCTTCTACGCCCCTGCCTCCAAAATCCTAGGTAGAGGAACATATAAGACAGAGCGAAGTGTGCAGCGGGAGGGGAGAGCAGCAGAGGAGCGTCCCCCCAAAAGCTGCCTGCCCTGCTCCCCCTGCCTCCGCTGCCTGCCGGCCTCCGAGGGGGTTGCCCACAAAGCTGAGCTTGCACGATAGGTGACGGCAGTAACACTGCTAATAATAGATCTGGTGTTAAGGAGCTTTGTCACTTAGCTCTCAAAACCCCTTAATTTCACAGAGTGGGGAAAAGATAAAATCAGCTGGTTAATGGGCCTGCTGCTCACCACTGGGGAGAGCGGTGCACAAGCAGTGACCAGATTTTTTTTTTTCCCCTCATATTACTCTACCATATAGATTTCTAATGAGAATTTAAGCAGATTCAGACCCCCTCGCTGTCTTCTCTTAGACCACCCAGGTACAAGGCCAAATACGGGAACAATGGATGAGTTAGGACCTTCCACCTATAGTATAAATAAAAGCTATGACTAAGTCTTGAATTCTAAAATTCTTCCTTCCTCACAATAGGAGGATTCAAAGGTGGTAACATAATTTCAGCAGCTGAGATTTGAGGAAAAACACTACAGTGGTATTATTTACAAAGTCTCCAATTAGTAATACTGATATAAACGATTATATATGTTCCTGATTCTTGTGCTTATTTCAACTATTCCGACTCAGTTGACTGAAATTGAACATAAAAGCCCCTCTGTGTACAATATATAGTGATATAAGCACTACTTCTTACAGGTGAACTCGGTGTAGTGAATAATTAAACAAACATATGTTTTATCTGCCATCCCCCCCATTTGTAAAATGTTTGTGAATGTAATTTTGTTTCATGGATCACCCACGGCTGTTCTCTTCACAAAAGAAGAAAGCAGACAAAAGAAATACACTGGCAGGATAAGGTGACTGTTTTTAAAGCTCAGCTGTAACTTGCACCAACAGAGTTTCTCCGAGTTGGTTTAGTCAATTCAGCTGCAAACGCTGAAACACTTATTTACCTCCAGAGCTCATGCCCAGCCTCAGCCTACACGTCTAGGGCCTCTTCTTCCTTCCATAAAAAAAGGCAGGAGAAGTTTCCTCAAAATGAAATGTCACAGAGGGAGGAAAGGCAGGCAGCTGGGTCACCAGGTCTACCTTTGCTGAAATAACTCCCAAGATGAGATATTTACCCTGCAATCCCCAGGGATGCGGTCTCTCCAGCACGCAGTACCTTACAAGAAGGAATCTCCTCTTTGGAGAGCAGAAAAGAGAAATACCAGCTCTGTCAGTCTGCCTGACTGAAGCGTGGCTCTTCCAAATGCGGCATCTGCCCTGGCTGCCGTATGTAGTAGACGGTGGTTAACCAAGGTCAGGAGATCGCTGCACGTATCTGGTGACCAGATCCCAGGGACTGGCACGTTCCTGAGGCAGGCGGGAGATGCCGGCTGTCTCCCCAAGGAAAGCGCTTCGACATTGAGAGAGAAGGGCTCGCCAGCCAGCTGACAGCACTGTAAAAGAAACCTTAGGATCCATTTTAGATTCTCGGGGACAGGACAGTTTGACTTCCCAGTTTCCAGAGACGACCAAAAGGCAGGGGAAAAAACTGGCCTGTTGAGGCAGTGAGGCAAAGTTTTGGATATGTCCTAACTACACGCTTAGAAATGACAGCTCAGGTGGAATATCAAAAAAACCCATGTGGGTCGATATTTTAGCAGTTTCATCATTAACTGGTCCCTAGAGAAAGATATAATTAAATCATTTTTAGGGACAGAGGACACAGAAGTTGTTTAGCTGCTTGATGGGACACTGGAGTGCACTTAATCACCAGGAGAATTCAGGAGTTTGGATCTATTTTCATGGATTGTTCCAGGATCTGCAACTGCATCCTTCCACCTCTGACAAATTACGGGCATATTATACGTCTCTTGTTTCAAATCCGGGACTCTCGCAGGCAAAACAGGCACTGAGAGTTCCCATTCTTCCATGTTTTGTGGGACAGTGACCAGCCCCCCAAGTCTGCACGTCTACACTCCGTTGCTGGGGAAGGCGGTGCAGCAGAAGTGGCCAGCACACATCTCAACCGGAGAGCAAGAACGTCCCAAGGATTCTCAAAAGACATTTCGAGGGAATTTGGGCCAGATCTAAAAATTAGATCAGATATCAGCATGACTCTGTTCTGAGCTCATGCAGAAGGAGAAAGCAGACAGAGGGTCAAAGCTGCCTTGTACTTCATGACCTCATTTAGAATCACGTTGTCTTATGCACCAGAAAATATTGGTCCTGCAAGGGATTCACAAAACAAAAGTTCCTGAAGAACTTCCCATTTGTTTGAGGAGATGAGCGCGTTGCATTATAGCTTTTCCTTAGAGAGACTTTTGGGGTTAGTGAATGATGACACTACAAAATATATGGAAGGGAAGAGTGATCTGCTGGCACCAAAACATGAACTTTCTGGCAAGTTTTGATGAAAATTAATGAGAAATACATGCAGTCATAGTCATATTAGCCAATATTGACTCTCTTGGACTAGTTACCAGATGAAATCATGCCCTGGAATGCAGTCTGCTTTGCCAGAAGCATTATTTCTTTCTGGAATTCAATTTTTCAACCCAAGAAACAACCACGTTCTGTCTAAACTGAAAATACCAGACAAGAGTGTCACATTTTAAGTTTGTACTGAAAGCTTAAGAAAAAAGGAAAACGAACAACCCTTCTGCCTCTTTACCTAGTTCTGTCAGTTCATTTAAATACTTCTTTCAGGCTGCAAAATAAAAAGGACTAACAATTTTGGAGACCTGGCTGGCTTCCAGCGCTGTCAAAAGTCAGCACGGCCTATTCCGCTGCCACATTTCCCTCAAAATGAAGGGTCTTACAGCACTAAAAAGTTAATTTCTCTCAACCCTGATTCAGAGAAACGCTTGAGCTGACCCCAAACCCATTCCCACATTGGCTTGGAAGCCTTTAAGCTGATATTTAAGTTCAGGCATGTTCTTAAGCCATTTGCTGACCAAGAGTGCATCACCCAAGTGGGAGAACGTGCCTGTGCATGTGTGCTGGGTGGCTGGCAGGGCCAGAGCTGAAGTCCCAAAGTCCTGGCCCGAGGACTGGCACACACCTACACTGGCAGGTTTGGAAGAGACAGCTCTGGGGTGTCCTGTATCAAAGCCAGTGCACACCCACAGCTGCCATTTAGCTAAGACCTCGCGGCATCTGACAGCCAAGCCATCAACAGCACGTCACCTAAAGATGTAAGGCAGCAGTTTATCCCTAAGACCTGTATGGTTGTATAAGGATACGTGTTTACACAGGGCATGACTGAATGTGAGCAGGTAAGAAGTACCATATCGTTTTGCTAATTGTAGAACAGAGAAACACGAGTGAAAGCTGGTGATGCTAGACNTTCTGGTCACCTGTTCAGGAAAATCAAAGCCCAAATGTTTTCCAGGTTTTTCTGCATCTATTTGTGTGAATGGGAATAAACCTACAGGTTGGAGAACGAGAGAGATAAGAAGCAAAGCAGAGAGCAACCAGGCTGCTGAAGGATGTGCCAAGCCACGCACCACGAGAATGCTCCCCTGGGCAAAAATGAGTGTGCTTTAATCCCTGCCTTACGTTCACAATTTTGATGGCTTGTCCCATACCTGAGAGAAAGAACATGAACAGAGTGGGGGAATCACTGCTGTGGGCCCTACGTCTCTTTTCAGAACAGTATTTGCTTCCTTTGACTGCAGTCACTGCATGCAAGTAAAAATACAACACTTTTCAGTGGGGGTGCCATATTAAGAACCTGCCAGGGAGCTGTTTGTTGGAGGGACATGCTGTGGGAACAGGGGCAAAAGAGGCTTTTGAGTTTCCAGCGAGATGGCCGGCGCTGACCTGAGAACAGGAGAAAATTCGCAGCTCTTCTTGTGAGACCTGACTTGCTTGAAGCACGTGAAAAATGAGACTAGGGATAAGACTGCCTAATGTGGGATTCAGAGGTGCTCTGCCCTTGCCCAATTCAGCTACTGCTGAACTCCATGGAGCTTTATCAGTTAATTCAGTGAGAGTGAAGCCAGGACTGATTGTTATTTTATTTCTGGCTGTGCCTTCAGAGGAACAGGTCATTCTTTACACTTACCTCTCTGTGTTACAATAAAGCCCCACACAAAGGCACTTAATCTTCACTTGGACCAGCAGGAGCCTTTTTGCACTGATTGATATGTCAGAAACATGCTGTCTTTGATATTGAAAGGGCAGCGATTTCCTTGCAGCCAATATGCATATATGTCATGGAGGGGATGTGTCCAGAATAGGGAGACAGGAAGAAGGAGAAAAGGGAGCCAGCAGCAATCTTGCTTATCTGTGCCTTGCTGTGTTCACAGTCCAGGAGAACTGATATCGGTATCACTGAGATACAGCCTCATTCCTCTTGGGACTGCAGTAACCATCTTCACGTGGAAAGCAGCTAACAACATGCTACATATAAAAGAGCTTGCCACAACCGATCCTCAACTGCTCCACTTGAAGACTATTAATCTAATTTCTTCATGATTATCTTTTCAGAAATTGGATCCAGCTGTTCAGCAGTCTTCAGTGGGGAGGTTAATGAATATTGCTGAGCTTGCAGAACAAAACGTTGAGCTTCAAAAAACTTCTGGGTTCATTTTTAATGAAATGTTTTAGATTCTTGGCTTTTATCTATTTTTCAAGCTTCAGAAGTAGCCCTGGCACTCTTTTAACTTGCTTATTTGGTATTTTTCATTAGAAGAAACTCAAAGCACATGTATTAAAACGCATCATATTGTTGCTCTTTTAGCCCAAACAGCGTGCAAAAGTCAAGGCCTTCCTGTCTTGTTTCCATGAAAAATTGATATGGCTGCAAATAAGTAAGACTGCACAAGAATCTACAGAGTCTTTTTTTTCCTGAACACACAAAGGAAAAAAAAAAAAGAGGAATAAAAATACTCTTAGAGGTTGGGAGGGTGTTAGAGGCAGGTATCCTACATTTTTGACATCTTCCAGGCCATCCCTCAGCACCGCTTCTGACTACTGCTAGGTAAAGATGGATTTGACTTGACCCAGTGTGGCTGTCCTCTGCCTTCTCCAGAACTCATCCTTTCACCGGAGTTGTGCCTCAGGAAGCCCTGCCTCAGCATCCTTGCATTGGGTTTGCGTGGCAAGGTTTTGGTAGGGGGGGGACTACAGGAGTGGCTTCTGCAAGAAGCTGCTAGAAACTTCCCCTATGTCTGGTAGAACCCATGCCAGCCGGCTCCAAGATTGACCCACTGCTGGCCAAGGCCGAGCCCGTCAGCAATGGGGGTAGCCCCTCTGGGATAACGTATTTAAGAAGGGGTAAAAAACGGAGCAACTACAGCGGAAAAGAGGAGTGAGAGTATGTGAGAGCAACAACTCTGCAGACACCAAGGTCTGTGAAAAAGGAGGGGAGGAGGGAGGTGCTCTGGGTGCCCAGCGCGGAGATTCCCCTGCAGCCCACGGTGAAGACCATGGTGAAGCAGGCTGTCCCCCTGCAGCCCATGGAGGTCCACGGTGGAGCAGGTATTCCTCTGCAGCCCATGGAGGACCCCACACTGGAGCAGGTGGATGCCCGCAGGAGGCTGTGACCCAGTGGGAAGCCTGTGCTGGAGCAGGTTCCTGGCAGGACCTGTGGACCCATGGGGGAGGCGTGCTGGAGCAGTCCGTTCTTGAAGGACTGCACCTCGTGGAAGGAACCATGCTAGAGCAGTTCATGAAGAACTGCAACACCTGGGAAGGACTCACATTGGAGAAATTCGTGGAGGACTGTCTCCCGTGGGAGGGACCCCACACTGGAGCAGAAGAGGGCGAGGAGGAGAGAGGCAGAACCAACATGCAATGAGCTGACCACAACCCCCATTCCCCGTCCCCCTGTACCACTCGGGGGGGAGGAGGTAGAGAATTCGGGTGTGAACTTAAGCCCAGGAAGAAGGAAGGGGTGCGGGGAAGGTGGTTTAGGTTTTGTTGTTATTTCTCATTATCCTGCTCTGATTTCATTGGTAATAAATTAAATTAATTTCCCCAAGTCAAGTCTGTTTTGCCCATGATCGTAATTGGTGAGGGATCTCTCCCTGTCCTTATGTTGACCCACGTGCCTTTTGTTATATTTCCTCTCCCCTGTCCAGCCGAGGAGGGGAGGAATAGAGCAGCTTTGGTGGGCACCTGGTGTCCAGCCAGGGTCAACCCACCACCATCCCTCACGACCCAGTTTTCTTTCTCCCTTTCCTTCATGGTTGCTCTTCACAGAAGGAGCTAAAGAGAAGCTGACAACTCAGTTACTTAGTGGCCCTGCCCCAGTAAGCAAAATCCTTGGAAAATATTTGGGACTTAGTTTTGTCTCTGGCTTTCCTTGCCAGACTGCATCGTTGGTAGGGCCTTCTCATGTTAAACAGTTACCAAGAAAGGAGCATTAAATGGCTTCACTTTTTAGCCTCAGCGTAGAATGCTTAGTACAAATATAGATGCTTGCCAGGTCTGTGACTGATGGCTGTTTTCATCTTCCATCACTGCAGTGTATGTTTTCCCCCAGGAGAAAGAGAGCGCAGCAGCACAACCACCTCCTCATGCAACATTTTGCTCCTCGTCAAGCACTGCATGCCCTCTTCAATGCCCAGGTGCTTCAGCTGAGACACACGACACAAACACACAAGAAAGGTGGTCCTTGGCTCAAAGAACTGCTCATCCTAATGCACAACATGGCACAAGAAGGTCTTTTCTGAAGATGTCAGAAAGAAACTTCTGTCTGAGGCCCCAGAGCAGACAATACAGGCTCCACCTCCAGGAAGCCCACCGTCAGCGTGGGTTATCTTGCTTCTTATTTTATGGGTGGCTTCCGCTTCACTTCCCCTGCGTATACTCAGGCTACACAATTCTAGTGCCCAAAGATTTACCAATAGGGTCTAGTTATTCACCTCTCTGTTTACTGTTGGCATCTCACCCTGTTCATCTCCTCCAGGGAAAGACTGGTTGGCCGACCTATTATTATGCACTCTCTAAACAACTCTGTTTTAATTCTATATTCTCCTCATTTGCATCACTATCTGTGAAGTTCAAGTAAACTCTTCAGGGCGGAGGCACACTTTTATGCGAGGATCATCACTCCCTCGCTCACCTTCAGGATCAGCTCACACCACACAACTGGCTGTGCTGTCTGCTCTCTCAGGCCGATTTTTCACGTAGCTGTCTTGCCAGCCTTACAAAATCATTTTTCTAAAGAAGTCAGGAACAGATCTGATCTACGCTCGTATGTATTGCTTTTATATTTTCCAGCATTAGGCATTTACGGACGGACCTGTGTGACAAGTTTATCACTTCCCATGTTTATGTCTTGAGCAAATGCTAGCAGGGTAAGCGTGCTGTCTGCTTCAGTCCCCGCTTGCCTATTTCTCGCCAACCCAGTTTTGAAGGAGCTGAATGCCTTTGGGTCAGCTCCACAGCTCCCTGTGGCAAGCTGGTTCTCTCGTCTGTTTATCCCCTAACTAAACACTGCCAAACACAAAAATGACAAACAACCTTTTTGCAGCGAGAAATAAACTGACCTTCCGTCTATCTTTGCCCTTTGCTATCTAAAATAATGAAGAGAGTCAGAAAAATATGTACTTGGTGCACAGTCCCAGGGACTTTTAGGCAAACCTTAAGCAGATCTGTAGTGCACAAGTGGACACAGTTTATTACAACCCTGGCATTTTTGCATCAGTTTACTATCAACCCGAAGCAAACTGTTTGGGAAATGCCAGACAAATGGCTTTGTGAAATCTCGCAGCCTCCTGAAGTAATGCTTTTAAGCAGCTAAACTGAGGAAATCTCTCAAATGAAACTAAGCAATAGCTCACCGTCAGATGTGCTGACAGGAGGACTGAGCACTTTTTCAACCGCAAGAAAATCCACCCTGCTATCAAGTTAAAAGCTGCACCAGGCTGATTATGAATCTGGTTAACAATTGTGAGAGGAAGCAGGAGAGACTGTTCCTTACAAGTTGCAAAATGCATTTATCCCGCACAAAACTCCTCTTGCAGCTCTTTGAGCACACGGGCTTGCGTTCAAACAGCCCGATTTCCAGAGCGGGCTCTGGGGCTACCGCTTCTTTGCTGGCTTGCTCACCCCTAACTCGTACCCTGTGGAATCGCCTGGTGGGTACAGCTTTCGTCACCAAAACCAAGACGTGAGTGGGAACTCAGGCTGTCCCCATGTAAGGCCCAGCTTAAGAGCCAGCTTTACACAATTACCTTTGAAAGTTATAATATTTCTTACGTTTAGGCTACGAGGTTCATGCTTTGTTGGGCGTATGCTGCGTAACACCCTGATGGGTCTCATATATGGGGAAGTAACATCCTTCTCCAAGTTTGGTCAAGTCAGATTTTTGTAACCTCTTTGCGCTTTACCTTGGCCTGTTGGATAGCAACCATGGGAAAGGGCAAGCTTTAAAATATTGCAAAGATTTGCAACAGGAAGGTATCGCTAACGTGCATTTCTTTCTTGCAAATTGAGAAACCCTGTTAAAAACACCCCTGTATGTAATATTCTCCTCTGTAATATTCAGGCTATCTGTACTGACTGGTGTAACAGTACTCGGCACTGCAAATTAATTATGGGTAGGCTCCAAACTTTGAGTATAATTGCTGGATACTGCGGTATTATAAACACTGGCAAGGACATCACAGGTGGAAAAAGCCTTCTCATATGTAGGCTTAAAGGGGTCTTACTCTAAATTGACCTTTAACTTCTTCATAATGTTAATGAAAAACTTCACGAGCAGTATGTATTTTAAGACCACCTCTGACACTCAAGAGTAGGCGCATGCATTTAGAAAGATATAATTTGCACTTTGATTCTGAGTACATGCAACGCTTACTGTATAAAAGAGTTGACTTGTCCTCTATAAATATTTTTCGAGGTAACTTCAAAGGCCAACTGGAATCTCTTCTATGGAACACATGCAAACTCTAGGATTACACACATGGAGAGGGTGACTCAGCTCAGGGGAAAGATAATGAACAGCCAGGCTCTCCTTCCAAGGTCACAGTCTCACGTCCAGCCTTGGTAGATATTTCTACCTAGAGACTGATCAGTGCTCGACGTAAACTGGAGCACTCCTAATCCAGTCCCTAGGCAACAGACATCTGTATTAAAAAACTAACCCTTAAACAACTTGGTGGACAGTAACTGGCAAGGCCAGGAGAGGTGCAAAGGAATGAGGACGTGTAAATTAACGATCACTTTGACCTACATGCATCCTCATTGTTGTAATAGCTCAGCTGATGTTCTTAAAAGGGCTTCTTCATGCCAAAGAGGAATCGCTCTGCTTGGGGACCGCAGGGAATACTATTCTGCTCTCCATAATGAACCCAAATGGTGAAGGGGGAGCTGATGCACCAGTGTTTTCAAGACAGCACTTCTCAGCTGCATTTAGATGGAAGAATGACCCACGCTCCTCCTGGCAGCACGGTCAACTGAAGTAGCTCCCACCATCCCTCCTTGCCCTGCACGGCTCTTGTCCACCTCCGAAGCGTTCACTTCAGCCATGTCACAACAACTGCTTCTTGGGGCTGAATGCTGGGCTTGATCAGGTAACTGAACCAAGTTAAAAATAACCCAGTAAAAAAAATGAGCCCTGACTGCTTCCCTGATCCAGTTCAGCATGCAGCCCTGGCACCAGCAGCTGCAGGAGGTGGGAGAGACAGGAGGGGACAGCAGAGGAACTGTTAGCCAGCAAAGCCCCCGATCATCATATTTCCAAGCCATGCTCGAATTTGATCCCCACATCCTCCAACCTCATGGAAGTGCACTATTTTTTTGCCTACTTTATATATTAAGAAAAGAACGAATCAGTGAAATATCTCAGTGCCAGTGCCCTGCCTGTGTAACTGGAGAGCTGGGAGCTGACAGGACGAATGTCAAACGTTTCTAAACACCCAGAAGTGCTAAGGGTCCTGGAGAAGAGATGGTGTAAGAGGGAAGAGACGTAACAGCTGATCCTCAGCACCAGTCCCAGACACTGGAGAACAGCTCTGATGGGGCCACACACCAGTAGTGAACTGGGATCAGGGACGGGATGCTGCAGTACTGGACCCCGCTCCACAGAGCCTCGGCATGTCCTCGAGCATCTCTGACCCTTCTTCACATTGCCTCTTTGGCAAAAAACAGGCCCTGTCTGCTACCTGGGTGTACTTCAGACAGATGATTTCTCCACAGGGGCTTCTCCAAGCTCCAGCGTGCTATATGGCAGCCTAGAAAGCTCTCCTGCAGGGTGCAATGCCATGGGGGTAGGGGACAGACAGGCTCCCGCCCCAGTAAGGGACCAAATAGGTAATTAGAAAATTAAATTCACCTCGTGTAGCTCCAACTTACTATCCAAAAGATAACTCCAAAAACACCATATGAAACTACATCCTACTCCTTTTCACAATGCTTTGGGTTTTTCCCAGTCAGGAGAACTGTGTCTATCTCCTTGCAGTCCAGTTGTACTTCCCCTATGCACAGGTTTCCTGTGAGTCCAACCAAACTGATGGCACAATCACATTATAAACATTTACCAAGAAGATGCAGAACTTCCTGCAAACTCCACCATCATATAGTATTACATCCCTTTTCTAGATTAAAAAAAAACCAGGCTCCGAATTAGTAAACAGGTACCCAAGAGACTCTGTTAAGTAGAGAACGCTCAGAAATATCACAACACGGAGTATCACAGGAAGGGTCTATGAAACCTCCAGGGCTACATACCAAAACACAGACATCCACCCAACCCGTGCTCCCACTTTGCCCCGTATTTCTGAGGTTTGCTATGAAATTCTGTGCAGGGCAAAGCAACACCCAGTGACAGGACAGTCTGTTGTGGGCAAATATTCAGCTCACAGCCAAAGCGACCACCCACAGGACCTCGGGAACCTCCATTGCTAGAGGTTTTAGGAAGTTAGATAAATATCTGTCAGGAGCAGTTTTGTTGGAATTGATCCTGCCTGGGGGCAGCAAGATGGAGTAGATGGCCTCTTGTCCTTTCTAGGTCGACCTTCTGCAATTCTGATGAAAGCAAAGAGAGCAGAAGCCTGATTCCAATCCTGTCTCTGTCAATGACTTTTCATTCATCCTTGGAATTACCATTAGCTTCTCAGACTGCTCTACTTGCCCTAAAACAGGAATTAAAGCACTTCCTAATTCATATGAACATGTGAACTATACATACAAATAGACAGAAATACACACATGATGTACATTTCTAGCTATATTTGTGCCCATGACCATTTGACTACAAAACATACCATTTCTGGAAATAAGACTCATTCCATATAATAACGAAAACAGTAGGCGAGAAGGAAAATGGAAGAGCAAAGCATTCAGACTAAAGATACCATAACAATTAATTCCCAAGCTGCTACTCAGGACTGCTATTTCTAAATCAGGGAGACTTCACGTGTCAGACTAGTCAAACTTGTCTTATAAAACAAATGAGTGAATAACAACTCCTGAAGCCAGAACAAATAACCAACCGCCATAGCCATCGTATTCCAAAACATCATGTGTATCAGTAACATCTCCCCTTTGTGCCAGTATGCGCCAAACGGAGTAAAACATAAGCTCTAAAATAAAGGAGTATTCCCAGCTCACGTTATACTGAGAGAAGCCGTAGGAGAGGGTCAGACTTAACACGACAAAACCGCAGGAAGACCCCAGAAGGCAGAAAAAGCTCACTGCATTCCAGCGGTTGCTTTTCAGTTAATGCCTGAGTAGAGTGGTGGTTTATACTCCACTAAACCACACCACGGAACAGAAACAGAACAATCTTTCTTGGCTTATCTGTTGAGCTATTGCTTCAGCGTGCTCTATGCCAGCCGCTGAACTATCATATATGGTCTTGCATCTTACATATAAAATGTTTACTAAAATATATTTTACAGGTAAATGCACACAATATAGGATTCATACGTAACAACCAGCTTCGGTTTGCACAAAATGCTGGGCAGCCAAACCTAATCGCTGCTTGTTGAATTACGTTCATTATGTCTCAAAATAAGCTTCTGCTCCCTGAAGAGGACCCATGCACGGACATTGCGGGCGCGTTCATCAGGGCCAGCTGAGGTATCTGGTGTCCTGCATGCACCTACATACATTATCTATGACCGTGCAATAGCTGAATCTGTATAGAGACAAGTTTTAAACACTATTTCTGCAGAGATTAGACGTCTCTTCTCAAAAATGACAGGAAATGACTGGGGAGAATTTATGAAAACTGAAATAATCACCATGCAAATCACCAAAGTGGGTTTGAGATGCAGAGGGATTTAATTCATCAATTTGCACAGATTAGGCAAAACTGAAATTCACTGCATTAAGAGCTCCTATTTATTTCTTAAAACCTTTCTTGGCTGGGCGCCATTAAGTACTTGTAAAAGATTAGAATTATTGGTGTTTGATGGGCTCTCCTAAAAGGAATGGAAAGGAGAAAATGTCAGATGTGAATCACTAGGATCGTCTTCTGTTAACCTCTGTATTTTACAAAAATATACTACAAAAAGCATAAATAGATGACAAATTGCCTAACTACCACCTAGCATGATTCCTGGCCATTTCCACTCTCAGTAACCACGCTTCCAGGCAAACTGCATGCACTTTGCAAGTGTTCCTCCTTACTCACGCTGACACGTACCATAGGCTGAAAGATTCATTTTATAAACCGTTTCGGTTTCTCCTGCCACGTGAACACTCAACAACTCTTCCATAATAGCAAAACAGCTATTACAGCCCACTAAGCTATCTCCCTTTTTCTTTTAAATAATGCAAGTGGGCTGACTTTATTGAAGATGAAGGACGAGCCATCCTGACAGCAAGACACTGTTCATTAGACCCCCTGCAAATCTCCCTCACGCAGCATCTGTCATTATACCTCCAAAGCAAGCATTAAATCTCCCCTGTTCTTCTTATCCCAGGTCCGCTGCTATTCTCCTCCCAGGCACCACTTGTTTGCCTGTCCCAAACCCAGCAGGCTTTTGGTATGCTTCCGGGAAAGAACTACAATCATTCCAGCCAATTTGATTTACAAACTAGGACTTAATCTCAGGTTTTTATTGGCCAAGAGATTAGGACCCTAATGCATTTTCTTAACTGTATATCAGCAGACCTGATTTATTGATTGACTGAAGTTATTTGATTTGCAAGGCTCGTGGAAAGAAATGCTTATGTTGACCTTGTAGTCCAATAAAAAAGAAAACCAGCAAACCCTAAGACAGTTCTACAACACAAAAATATGCCGAGTCAACAAAGCAGTAATTTGTGGTTTTAAAGGTAATTACTTTTCAAAATTACATTTATACATTTTATCTTATACTTTAAAAAGTCATAGAACCGTAGAATGGGTTGGGTTGGAAGGGACCTTAAAGATCATGCAGTTCCAAGCCCCCTGCCCTGGGCAAGGACACCTCCCACTAGACCAGGCTGCTCAAAGCCCCATCCCCTTTTGGAGTTTGTTTCTATAAACGGTCACAACAGATAACATATGAGACACAGAGGGGAAAAAAAAAAAAAAAAAAGTCACAGCATTTTTAAAACTGCACAGCTTTAAGAAAAGCTATAGTCACTAGGATGACTGGTACCTAACCAGATCACGATTTAGGAAGAAAAAGGCATAGGACTTTTGAAACCATGTTTCCTATGAGGACTAGACTTCACGCGGCAGGACAATCAACCACCTCCGCTTCCAACAAGGTATGTCTGAGAAACTGCCCTTACTGCTCTGAGTGACGACAGGCAAGAAAAAAAATCAGATGATAGGGGGATGTTAGTTTAAGCTGTGATAACGTACAGACTCAGGATACAAGCCAGGTAGCGTTGTTTTCGCTCATCTTGGAATAGCAGAAAAGAAGAATGAAAAATAAGCAAATGTTTTCTGGGTTAGAGAACCCTCTTGTGTCTCTCTGTAAGCTCACTTGCTGCTTTCCACTCTGGAATGTGTGGTAAAATGATCTAATTAAAAAAGATAAACTAATGGAAAAGCAGAACAAAACCAAAGGATGTTCGTTAGCCAAGCGGGTCTCCCTCCACTGCCATATCACACTGGGGGAACTCGCTTCTGGCATGGCAGAGCTTCGGCCGCACAGGGCTCCCACCCAGGCCCACGGGGTCTGCTCGGAGTAAAACCCTTAGAAGGAGCTGGCAGATCTTCCCCTTGCTTCTCCTCAGGAAGAAGGAAACAAAGCACCACACTTATTTGTTGTTGCTTTGCCAAAATGTGACATGCAAACAGGCACACTGGGGAAAGGAGGCCCTGCCAGAAAACTTGCTGTCCCTGCTTTCCTCTGCTCTAAAAGAAAGCATGTGTATTCGTGCATATGTGAGTGCATGGACTTGGATGGAGAGAGAAGATGAAGTAATGATTTCCTCCCCCCCCAGGCCAATTAACATTCCCTTGGAGGTTTTTAATTAAATCGAATATCCGCCCAACAAAGAAGGCAAGTCTGGGAGGCTGACATCACGCCTCCTGGAAAAACACATCATACAGACACACCTCCCAGATAAAGGCTATTTATTATCTGCTCAAGAGACTTTCTGGGATTCATTCCCCTCTTTTGGCCTCACTGTGGCCAAAGAGTGCCTTTCTTATCTGTCTGACAGCTCCATACAATGCTTAATTGACTTGCCTGGGGTCTTGGGTTTTCTTTCTTTGGGGGAAGCAGGGCCTTGGGTTGGTGATGGAGAGAGATCCCATCCTTTTGGCTTTTAATGAAAAGACTCCCATAATAATGCCATACATTTGCAACCATGATCCCCCTAGAAGGTACGGTGCAAACAACTGTTTTCCTCACACAGTTAGCAAGAGCTGAGAAAAACAAAGTGCTGGATTCTCAACTGCTTCGGCTTTTGTTTTCCTAGTAGTATAAAAAAAATACAGCATTGAAGAGATGGAACTTCCCTTACACCAAAGCTGCATTTCTCAAACACCAAAACCTTGAAATAAGTCAGTCTTGCTCGGATATAAGCATGGCGGACTGCAAACACAGGTAAGGAAGTTTGAGACGGGTCACCTATTGCGGAAAGGCCGTAGAAAACCTAAATAATGGCTGACGGTGGCTGAGATGAGTAGTGAACGTTCACAGACCCACAGGTATGAACACAGGAGCACTCAGTGGTGGCATCACTGCTGTTATTAACGACTAGGAGATACGCACCTTCTGTCCAAGGAGCTTGGAATTAACTACATTTTTCCCCAGCAGCACTGGATGGCAGCATGGACCCTGCGAATGTGGTCGGATGAAAGGAGCCAAGCACTTCAACAGCCGGCTGCTGCCAGCAGGAGCCAACGCCGCCCTCCCCTCACCATACGGTCTTGCCCTCTCCTTTGGCCCTGCCGTCTCTGGAGCCAAGTCAGCACATCAAGCTTTTATGCAAAAAAAAATCCCACACCAAATCAGTGCATCATTTGCACCCAACCTTTTCTTCAATACTGGTTTTTTTGCACAAATCCACTCACTAAGATGCCAGTCGCACCCCAGAGGCAGTGCAAAGGAAAAGGCGCGCATGGAGTGCGGAAGGGAAGACAAATGACTACGACTGCCCCTTCGGCAGCTGTCAGCTGTCATTTCATTTCCGCTCAGACCTTCCAAAAATGCATCCCAAGCCGTGAAGGGTGGTGGGATGGGGCAGGGGGTAGGGTTTGAATATACTTCTTTCACATGAAAGAACACTGCAATATATCTTCCTTAGATATTGGTCCCCAACCAGTTTACCCACCACGGCAGTCTCACCCAAAATTTTGCCATAAATGTAATCTCACTGGCTGCAGATGAGAATGTATGTTTATAAACTGATCAAGGCTGGCATCGAGTGTCTGCACAGCAGGCAGTTGCCTGGAGTGGCAGACAGCGTGGGCAGCCACGCAGCCCAGCTAACGCAGACCCAGGCCGGTGCGGTTCCTGGCTCCCATCCTTCCAGCACACAAGACAACAGCCAGGAGACACTGCTATTGACCTCAGCAGATCAACCTGCTGCCGAGCTTGTCCCCTGGCCAGGGCCAGACTGGGGAAGAAGTGAGGAGATGATGGCGTTCACATCCTTCGCCTGTTTTGGCTGCTACTGTAGCCAGACCTTGGTGAACTCACTGCACTTGGTGAAATGTGGCTGCTAAAAATCTGTTTCTCCTTCCCAGAAGAGGAGGGAGGGTGGCTAGCCCTGCTGGATGGCAGGGAAGGTGGGGAGCAGCCCACCTCATTCACAAATTGTCCCAAGAAATGATTTTGTCTCCGGCCCTGTGGCTGTGAAATTCAGTTCTTCCTACACATCCTTACTGAGGGATGCAGGAGAGGATGTGGAAATGGTGCATCAGAGGAACAGTAAATGAGCACGGAGGGAGTGCTCCAGGGAGCCTTCCCCGCCTTATCCCTCAAAGCTTTAGGGCAGCCCTTTGGAGCGGCTGCTGACAGCACAGGGAATGAGCCATGTGTTGCCACAGGGAAGGTGAAGGCAGAGCACTTGCCGTCTGTGAACATCTGTGAGATTCATGGGCCTTTAACACAGCCTTGGGATGGGTGAGGTCTGCACACACTGCCAGTCCTATGGAATAAAGTGCAGGAAATTCTCAACAGAAAACCAGGAAAATTCTTACAGCAATTTGCAGTTCAGAGAACTGGCCCATAATAAGCGATTTGTATTGTAGGAAACTGTCCCTGTGCCTTGCGTTCGCTAAATATACTTAGTGTCTATTTGTTGTATTAAAATCAATTTCCATAATTAGATAACAGAAAAAGAGAAAACTCAGAGAGACAGGAACCATCTGAGTGCATGCTAGGGAAGCGTCCAGATAATGTAATAAAAACAAAAGGAAATCTGGAATTGAGAACTAGGAGATTCCACAAACTGCTGCTTTAATTTGACAGTTTAGTATCTCTTGTTACTTGCGTTCTGAAATTAAAAGATGCTGCTTTTGCATCCCAGCAATGCTTTCACTGCCGTTCTCACGCAGCGGTGTAATTCAATGCCCTAGGAGTCTGTCTCGTGCTCACAGCTGTACGCTGCATGCGCACACTAAGCAGTATGTTCCCAAGGTATTGAAATATAGCAAGAGGCTTTCTGAAGGTCCTCATCCTCACACAGTATTTTGCACACACATCAAGGCAGACAAAGTACACCAAGATCCTCAGGTGAAAGTATTCAAATGCAAAGAAGAATAATTATAAACAAAGTTAATGAACAAGTCCATTTCAAGAGACAAACACATCATACGTTCTATGTTTATATATTAATATATTATAATTAATTCCCTCTAGCCCTAATGCTGGCTTGGCCTGGAACCAAAGCAGCTGTCTTGGGGGATTCTCTGCATGGTACTCCCTCTTAAATACACTAGAAGCAGACACTTATCCACTTTTAGGCCTTTTATAATGTTTGCATGGACAAAAATAGAGAAAGAGGCAAAGATGGGAGCCATGGCGAGAAAAGAATAAAAACAAAAAAAGAAATGCAGCCTGGAAGTCAGGAAAAGCGAGTTTCCCGCAGCACAGCTCCAGGGGTGCTTTCTAAGTCTCTCAATGGTGATTCAGAGAGCCAACGCTTACTGGAGGAAACCAGGCTAAAGAGATTATCCGAGTTTGCAATTGTATATTGGTTTGGTTATTTTACATGCGGCTTCTGATGTCCATTTCTATTCCAGAGACGGAGCTAAAAAGCTCGGCTTTGTTTGCTACAATTCAGAACAGGGGATGCAGGGAGGCAGATTTTATCAACGCTGCAATGCAAAAAAAGTCCATAATCTCTCCAAAGTTCAGCGTTACTTTTCTTTGTAACTTGGTCTTTGTCTGCTGGTATACCAAATCTACACATTTCAAAATGATTTCCAATGTACACTTGAAAGGGTGCTGCAATGTATTCCAGTGACCTACTGGGATCTGACACTCTGCGTTAGCAAAAAGTCCTGTTATTTAACCTCTTCAGCTGCACCTCGACCGGAGCTGGAGGCTAGGAGAGCACAAGGATCCAGCCACAGCGAAAACAAGTACTTCAAAGAGAGACAAAATTATCTTTGCAGAAAATACAGACAAAATACAGCACATAAATAATGGATAATGCATTACTAATTTTGCATCAAATAACGTATGCAGCACTGTATTCATAAACTTTGCAGGAAGGAAGGAATCATAACACCAAAAATGTTGAAGTTCTCAAATTTTAAGGAACAGTAACAGATTGGCCAGCCTGTTACAAATAATCATGAGTTTAAGAAAATAAACTGCTTGGGTAGAAAGGGTCTCATTGCAGGTGAGGCTGAGAACTGCCTCCTGCAAAAAGATGCCAGTGTCAGAGAAGCATTCTCTCTTACCATCAGAAGATTAAGGTACATCTGCAGAAAGTACAACTAAGGGACATTCCCAACTTTATCGCGTTTTCTTCAGATGGATCAGACCTGTCTTTAGTCTGCTGTTGTGGTTCTGTGGGTAACTTGACCTGCTTGACTGTGTATCCTGTCGTTAAACTAGTTTCTTTGGAGGTGAAAAGTTCACCATTTCTAAAGCTTCTTACCCATGACTATTTCCAACTCTCTGACCTACTTCTAAAAGCCTCGATTTATAAAGTATAAAACTTACTTCCTTACAAAGCATCCAAAACCCTACTAAAAGGGTCCACAAGCTCTGTTGGATTTACTGTAGACCCCTGGCTTTTTTACTGGCCTTCCTTGCTCTGCTGGACGGGCCTGGGCCCTCTCCATCCCTGCAGAAAGCCTGGCCTGTAGCTGAAAACACTACTTACCATGTTATTTTTTGTGTCATTCAGAGCTGTCCAAGTGTTTTCACGTACGTAAAACAGGAGTTCTGGGGCAAGGGATTTCATGGACTGTCCTGTCACATTGTTTCATATAAATGGATTAAATCAGTGCAAGCTGACTCTGTCAATGAGATGTTAGTCTGCAAGCTGCATCCGTATGCGTAGCAGAGCACAGGAACGTGCAGAGAGATTAAGGTCATATTGAATAAACGAGAATAAGCACAAGGTTCTCAAACCTCTCTTGGTCTGCGGACGGCTATTTACAACACTGCAAACCGAAGCAGCTCTGTAAGAACCACCCCATACTTGGAAAGTCAGGCACAGCCCCAAATGCAACACAGAGAGTGCCCCAAGGAGGGGAGGTGATGACTTATCTCGGCTATTGGGGAAGATCAGGTGTCCCTGCCTATGCAGCTCGTTCTAGCGCTGCCTCGGGGCTGCTAACCACGCCATCCTCACAATTTCTCTCAAGCTCCACAGCAGGACGTTTTGTTCTTATTTCAGCACAATCCCCAAACCTGGCTTTGAATGGCGACGAAGGAGAGATTGTGCCGACATTGCTGGTTCTCCCTGAATCCAGCCAGGTCTCTGAAGTACCTTGTTCAGCATTTGGAAGAAAATGGGGCATCAGTGAGAACGCCTTGATAAAAACAGGGTCATGGACAGCAACATGGCAGCAACAAAAGACACAGTAAAACGAGCTACCGACTTTTCCTCTCAGAGCATTTGCCATTGATGGGACTGGAGAGCTGCCGTGTAGAGCTGTTGTCACCCCCAGGTAGCGGCAGATACCAGAGAAGTCTAGGCAACAGCAGCGGGGAAGGCATTTTTCTGGCATCAAAGCTTCTGCATGAGAGAGGCTTGTTATGAATGCCTGTTTCAGACAAAGCCTTCCAAATCTTGCTACACCCAAAAAAAAAATGAAAAAAAAATCAATCGACAGGACACAACTCTAAGAAACCAGGGTTCGTTAGTTCTGCTGCTCACACCGTGACTTCTGTGCGAAAGCACAGAGCCTGGGACAAAACGTCTTACTCGCAGAATATCCTCTAACGCTACCACTCGCAGCTTCTGCTGAAAATGACAGTGTTTCGTTGTATCTGCTTCACCACACAGGAAAAAATATTAACTTCCACTGAGGTCACTGTTCCTAGAATCTGAATTTCCTTTGCCTAGCACGCACCGTAGATTTGAACAGAGCAACAGGACAGCGTGTCAAACCAAACTAAACTAACACAGCTTAATCCTTTTTGGATCTTTTACTACAGCTGCAACTAAAAATAAACATCCGCCAGTGACACACCAAGCACTAATCAGAGCCTTCCCTTTTTTATTTTAGGACACCTTACAGTATTTTGTTTGGTTTTTCTGTCAGGAAATTTCCAACCTTAAATCTTACATCTGCTAAGGTTAATAAATCTCCCCCTGTCATCCTGTTCTGCTCCTCATTTCTCCTTTTCTCTTTGTGCATGTTTGGAGGGCAGTGCCGTTATTATTTATGACACTACCAGCCCTCTTGCCTGTTCAGGCATTTCTATGACTCGTGGCCACATTCCAAAGCACAATGTTAAGGGGCTTAATAGCTGTGGCAGAAAACTTTTCAGATACCACATATGTGTCAGCCTAATATTTTAATCATTCTCGGCTTCAGGTAGAACGCTTTGCCCCCCAGGGTTTGCCAGGTTACAGCATACTGATATGTGTTTCAACAACTCTTTGCCTCAGGAAGGCTGCCTCAAAATTTATAGTAGGGCAGTGCATTCTGTACGAGGGCATGAGCAGGCATGAATCTTGCACCTCCATCTGCATCATCTTCGCCGGCTTGTAGTCTTTTTTTTTTTTTTTTTTGTGTATGAAAACAGTTAATATACCTGACCGAGCAGTTTTTTGGGTCGCGGAAAGAAGGCACATTGATTGAAAGCTGGGGCTCCCGGTATGTCAAAGGAATTGGTTTCTCAGACTTCTGGTTTAGGTGATTCTGCAGGTGTCTCCAGTACTCAGTAAGACATTAAAATACAAGTAGAACTAGGATTAAAAACCTCTCAGTTGAAATAGAACGGCAAAACACAGCCTGAGTGGGATGCCCTGGAGCTGCAGGCAAGGACCTGACTTGACCCTTTCAGTGCCATCTGGCCATTTCTAAGCGCTGGTGCCAGGGAGTTTTCAAAAAGCACCTTTTATAAGGCAACTAACACTGTGGAAAGCCTCGAGGCACAGATACACACCCCAGCTACTGCCCCTTCAAGGAACTGAAGACACAGCTCAAATTATACCAACCACCTTTTCGATGATGGGGGTTGTTTCCCCAGAAGCAACCAAAATACCTCACATGCATTTTTCTACCCTGCCATCTGCCCAGCCTGCCACACTAAATAATTAGGCTCTCTCCTCAAAGGTTGGCCTTGATTGTGCAGAGGTGAGGCATGAAAAGCAGGATTAAGTCTCCTGACTCGAACGCTTTGTAGGAAGGACTGATCCAAGGTCAGGCACACACGTCTCTTTCCCACAATGCCCAATGGAAAAAACTGAACTGCAGATGAAGAGAAATGGCCAAGAGAACCGGTTTTATCTCTTTTTTCAATCTTTTAAAAATAAAACCTGCACCAAAATTAAAATAAAATATGCAAGCAGGATAAAAATGTCTCTGGAGCATTCGAACACGTGCTTCAGTATCTAAACTCAGACTAGCCCAAAGGAGAAGCCTGAGTACAAAACACACCCCTAAAAGAGAAGACAAGCATGCTAAGACAGGCCACATCTGGAGAGAACTTTCCCAGGAACTAGTTCCTGGGGCTGGCTGCATTTAAACCAAATCTGATGACAAAAACTTGCACTCACAAAGATATTTTCTGCCTCAGGATGCAAACACACCTGTCTACAAGCTCCCGTGACTATCAAAGCCCAGACCTGCTGCACTGAGTCCAGTGCAAATTCACATCTCTTAAGAGCATTTAAGAGACAAGCTCCTAAGTGAGAAGCTAATAGGCCACTTCCTTCAACATTGAATTAATATACCCCTCAATACAAAAATCAACAAAATCAAAAGGGCGCTGTTTAAATATTACAGATCAAAGAGGTCCCAGCTTTTACCTGTCTTCTATTTTTAACCTCCCTCAAATTAAAAAATGACTACAAGAATATCATAATGACTACTATTGGCTCCTTGTGTCCTTGCACGCCAACCTCCATCAGCAACTGATGGAGATCTTACACTTAAATTGGAAACCCTGCAGGACCGAAAATACTGGATGTCTTCCTGCTATGCTTGTCCAGCACCCAGCCCAGTAAGAGTCTTCTTCTGCTACCTGGGCTCCAACGTCAATGCAAGCGCAGCTCGAAACACATCTCAACATCTTCCTGACCTAGAAGCTCTCTCAGTGCAAAATGAATATAGCAAAAAATAAATACAGCCTAATGTGTTCTCTGCATTCGTGGTATTAGGAACCTTCGATGAATGCTCCAGACTGAACGATTATTCCTCAAGGGGAAGGAGGAGTTGGAGGCAAGGACTAGCAAAGGCTGAGAAAGAAGGAAGCCTCCAAAGCAGCTCTCCTTGCTGGGTAACCGTTCGGCACCAAGGCGGCATTTAGCATAGCTTGAGTGCACCCACCACGCTGACTCTGAATATGACAGAGAAAGACCTTCTGGTCTTCGAGAAGAAAATAAAGCAGAGAAAGGACAGTTCCATCCCTCAAAAGAACATCGCAAACAGGCCGATAATCAGCGCTGCTCCCTGCAAAGCCTGTAGTCCTTATGAAAAACACTGCAGGAAAAAAGAATGTGATTCTTACAGCAGGCTGACTTCAAGAAACGCGGCACTGCAAAACCAGCCTCCCTCCCCTCCAGAAAGAAGCCTGCCGTTCTTGGTTTCATCTCACATACACCCTTTCCCCTGTGCTGCCTCGGAGACAAGACACTTCTGCCACTATCGTCTTGATGCAGAGAAACTATCTCTGCCAGCAAATTGACAGAGAATTTCAGTCTTAATAATCATCCTGCCCTGCACTTCAGCCTGATCCACCTCCGAGAAGGAAGATTAATCCGCTAAGCCTCTCAGCTCCTAGGAATGATACTTACAGGCAAACAACTATCCCCACTCATTCTCCTCCTCAGATGATAATCAGAAAAATGTCTGTATTTGGCTCACTATGACAAGCTGATTTCAAACCTTCTAAGAGCTCGCTGGCTCTAGGGATAACCCTGCTTGCCCTTCTGCTTCAGCCTGGCAAAGACGGCGGCAGGCCATCTACGGAAGGGTTAAGGCAAGCTGGTTACACAGGCAAATCCCGAGCACATCCTCAGCACGTCAGGCCTCCCCAGGCACCCACCGTACATTTATCGTAGAGACAAGGCCCCGCTAATCCTTGAGCTCTTTTCTTCCCCCAGACAGTACAATCACAGGTGCTGTTCAGCTCGACTTCAGTGTATTCATCACTATTAATGCATTCTTTTGATTTGCAAAACGACAAATGGATATGGAGACATTATGGACACCTTGGCACATCAGTGAACCAGAATCCATTTACAATTAAGTTTGAAGCTGGATGGCTTGTTAGGAAGCCAGCTAAAGCTTTCCCTGTAAAGAAATCAATACCTTTGAAGCTTCATCCTGCCACACCTTAGTTTAGAATAGGTATTTTGCAGAGTCCTTGTAAGGATAAGAAAAGCAGTGAATAAAGACATGAAATATCGTGGTCACAGCATTTAAGAAAGAACTGGGTCCACTTTTTTTTTCTTTGTTTAAGTTTTCCATTTTGAGGCAGTTCTCTCTAAATTATGCTTTATTCTACAAACTTTATGTTGGTTTTTCTTATCTAGACTGTAAACCATTTGAATGATGAACCTTCAATTTTTTATGCATTTATAATACAAGGTACAAAGATATCACAGGAACCGGAGCTAGTAAATTATACATTTTTTTCTCCTATGTAGATAATATGCACAATTTCTGGCTGAAGAAAATTGCCTTTCAGTATTTTATTCTCCCCTGGAATCAAAAGGGGCTGGAGGAAGACAGAACAGACAATAAAATACATGCAACACAAACGGCTTGTGATAGTCATGGGTGCTTCACGTCAAGAAGAAGTTAATTAGAGCGGTGATATAAAGGAGGCAGCAGTGGAAACCGTAAGCAGTCCTGCAGGGAGAAGAAATAACTTGCCTAGCCCCACTAAGCACTCGCCAGGCACCAAGGTAAGCAGAGGGGCTGCACAGCGCAGACGGCCAAGGAGTTATGTCCTCTGAAGTCTTAGCAAATCTTCCTCTAGCTTTGGCTTCAAATGCCCAGTACGACACGTCAAAGTATTTGACCACTGCATGTCTGGGGGGGGAAGGTGAAGTTGAAAGGCACAGGTAGCTCAGGTCTTCGATGGAAAATAATTTGGTTGTTCAGCATCGCCTATATCTAAGACTGGAATTAGAGTCTATATGCCGTTTCATTCTAGGTTCAGGAATTTTCCAGATTTTTTCCCCACTAATGAAGGTCATCACTACACTGGCCGCTGTTTCGAGGAGATGCGCCAAACAGAACATCTACACGGAACCACAACTTTGGAGGAAGCGATGTCCTCCATTTGACACACACTAAGAGAAGCCCTAGGAAGCAACCGTAGGCACCTCACTCCAGCAAAATGAAAATGAAAGCGCATGTACATGGGAACGACAGGAGCAGCAGAAGAATTTATTGGCAACGTTTAGTTATTTGACAGCTACGCAAGTTGGGTAAAACTGCACAGACGTAACAGGTCTTCATCTAAATGTCTGCAAAAAGAAACACTTTTCTTTCAGCAGCTCCACATTTTGTTCTCGTTCTTTTGGCAAAGTGCTTAAAATGTTTAGGGATCATATAATGTCTGAAGGCCCCAGAGCACATAAGCCAGGCAGGTCATTCAAGAAAACTGTGAACTCACAATTTGCTCTAATTAATTCATTTCTTTGTAAATCACTCTGAGGAACCTTGATTACTTCAACACCTTCCTAATCCTGCTCTCAGGCAGCTTTTGCAAACTCACACCTACATTTTGTCGTCTTAACAATGATCCATTCTGCAGCGAGCTGGTTAGTTTCTAACACATTCTCCCACTCAAATTGGGCTCTTTTAAGGATAAGAAATCAAATCAAAGGGCTGTGCTGTAACTAATCCTTCTACCCTTCAAAAAATAAAAATCAACTCAGCAAGCTCAATAAAACTAATGGTAAAAAACCGTAAGCCTGGAACAACTGAGTTAAACAGAAGATTTTATAACAAACCGTCAGCCCTCCAGTGTTGAAATTCAACTACACAGGAGGGCTCCTTTTTTCTCCTTGCTTTTCTGAAGGCTTTCTTGATAAGGTTCTGTGACAGCACTAATTCTGTGTAACCAAAGTGTGCTAATTGAAATGCAACCCGTCATTTCCTTCTAGGTGATTTGTTCTTAATATCTGTTCTGCATCAGGGTTTTGATACTTAGATGCACCCACTGTGCCATTGGGAGAGAGGAAAAAAAACCCTATTAGCTGTAGGAGAGATGATGAAAAGCAGGGAAATCAAACGGGAAAGGAGACAGAAGGCTTCCTCTCTTTAGTCAAGGCCGTGCCATATTCCCCATGACTCCCCAAAGCCGGGCCAGCGCAGACAAGTTGGCACTTGGTGCCCTGAAGGAACAGGCTGGCAGTTTGGCAGCAGGCTTTGAGAGGCAGCCTGGGTTTGGATCTCGTCCTTGCTCTCCAGCTGACACCTGACTTTGGACAGAGCTCAACAGGAAGCAAGGCATCTGGAAAACAGCCTGTGATTCCTTATCTAGGGAACAATGAGAAGCTAATACAGAAGCCTAAATGAGACATGACTCAATTAATGAGAGCTGATGGGGCTAATGACTAAACAGATGGTATTCCTAAAAAAAAGATGAGGGAGGGGAAATGTAGCTGTGATAATGAACCTGCTGTGGCGTACGTGGCAACTCTAACACCACCTCTTGCAGAGCATCGAAACCACTGAGGAAAAAAAAAAAAAAGTGCTGTTTGCCTCAAATGAGATACAGAGCAAACTGCAAAAGGAAGCCACCCTGCATACCTGGGCTGAGGCACTGCATCCCCCCCTCTGACAGGTGGGTGATTTTATTAAAAAAGCGTACTACTACAGTCACCAGCAGGAATTTTGCTACAACCATGATTTCTATCTCTACAGTCTTTTATTTTTGACAGCCAACAGTAGAAACACTTCGCCCAAGTCTTTCAAAGACAGAAGTGCTTAGACCCAAGACACAGCTCGAACTGAAGGGGCTTCTAATTGCAGAGTGCCATGTTGTTGTCCCACCTTTGTAGAACGGTAACTCGGGGAAAAACAGACTGTCCCCTCTTGAGACACCCTCAGGCATTCCTGGGGCAGCCTTGTGAAGGTCTGACTGGACTTGATCCCACTTACTGCTGTAACTCTGTTGAGATTAAAGGTCAAACATTACGGGTCACTGGATTGTCAAGGCGAGTCAACATCAGGGTAAAGAGCGGCCTCTCTCCTTTTTGATGATATGTCAACTACAGTTATATTTGTCACATTTTATCATAGGCCTGAGAAACCGTAATGAGCACAAACCTGCAAATCTGATCAAAATACAATGCTTCCAGCTCCAGCTAACAGCTTCCTTTTAGGCACTTACCCATATGTTCATTCATCAGGCTATTCTTCGATTAAGCTGCTGTGATCAATACACACAGCATTGCTAAAGCTTCCTGTGGATTAAATACGCCACTGTAGCATGTCTGTTCTGATAACAGGTTTTGCAACAATGGGCCCCTCTCTGGCGTTTGCCAGCAGGAGGGAGGAGGGAAGGTTCATCTTGCTCAGCCATGCATTATGACTGACGGGAGCGTCTGCTCCAGGGTGGACTTTTGATTTCCTCCCCTAAATACTAAGATAGCACGTGGCTATCTCCCCCCATCTCCCCCCGCGACAATCAGCCTAATGCGGCAAGCATTAGAGGCACTCGCGTTTTTGATATTTAGAAACAAGCTAGAGGAAAAACAAAAAAAATAGAAAAATAAATTAAGAAAATGAAATATTCTAGTCCTGAGCATCTAAAAATACTTTCCTAAAAAGGGCAGTGCCCAACACATCCCTTTTCCTACTTACGGGCATCTCTGAATTTGACATTTTCATGCATCACGCTTCACACAGGCCCTGGTCCTGCCATGGGAGGGCACCTTGCTGTGATACCCAGCAACCCAGAAGAGCCCATTCATGGACAACCACCACCACCACCAGCAAACCTTCCCATGACATCGGGTATTTTTTCCAGAAGAGGAAAGTCAGCAACAGTTAACCACTAAGTCCTACCCAACGAGTGCAGGATATTTCCGTCTTGGTAACAGGGGAACGAGGACATTTGTGAGATTTATAGTTGAGCTGTATGAAAACATTTTTTCAAGGAATATGCCACCCATCCGAATTTCTAAATGCAATCACCTTGATACGCCTCATGACTAAAGACAGCCCGTGACAGGAAACTGCTTTGAACACAAATGGCCTCACCGATTGCCACTAACATAGCGGACATGGTAATAAGTAATTTCATGGTTGAGATGGGCAGGAGAGTTACCCCCCAGGGATGATTCTGGGATGACCTGCCAGGTGTATAACGCAGGATTCGTTGTTGTTTCAGCCTCAGCTACACTAAACAATTAGATCAAAATCATTTTCTTTTTTTTTTTTTTTTAAAGAAATATTTTCTTTTGTTTCTTTGTTCCTGTTCAGACTACAGAAAAAGGTTCCTCCATCTCTGCTTCCACAAAGCACATGGTAGCATCGAGTACGCCAAGACTAGTTCAGATCAGCTTTCAGAGCAAGAAAGCATCCCTGTAAGGTAGGTGAACCATTCTCCGAAACTGAACTGCACGACCCTTCTCAAACAAACAGTGCCGTTCCTCGTACTGCGATGGAAAGAATGATTTACAAATACAGCAAGTCTCAGGCAAAAAGCATAGAGGGGTGATTCTTAAGCAGAAGCACAAAAGAATTAAACTGAGCATTCTGGCACAGCATCAACAAATCTTTCAGAGAAAGGCTGACAGTCCTGCACAATAAATCTGCTCCCTCTTCGTTACAAGCCTGTCTGCGAGAACACTCTCCGCTAAAAGCATTGCTATAGCAAAGGTCTATTTATAGCAATTCTCATGGCAATTCCCTACTTCTCCCCCTTCCTACCCCTTTTCAACAATCACAATGATTATCTCTTTTGGATGGTATTAAGGCAAGGGTGAAGGTTGTGTTTCCTAATTTTAAGAATCAGTACGTGTTATACAGAAGGACCAAAGCAAAAGTACTAGAATAGTGACTTTTCAGGTTTTACCAGTGTGAAGTCAGTTCATATGCATAAGATTTTTCTTGATTTGGCCCCTCTCTCCTTTTTTTACGGCATCCTTCCTCGAGCAGAACCAGGCACAAGGCTGCTTATCCCACTCGAGGGAGAACACACACGAGTACGTCTCATCTTGTATGCATGCTTCTGAGTCAGTCTGAAGGCAGAGGTTTTTGAGGGACTCATAAGAAGTCCCTGATTGACAGCAGCAAAACCTGTGCTCCTCTCTTCATGCAGGAACAGGTACAGTGAAGACAACAGCAGCACAGTACCGTCTGCCCAACTTTACTTGAGCTGATGAAAGGCTTGCCTATCCGAAAGCCGGGCCACTTCTCCAGCTATACTGGTTAGCGCAACAAAACAACCTACCTCCCTCTACAATCCTTTGTTCTCTTAAACCTTTTGATCATTACGGACGTAACATTATCCCTGTTATGATTGATGCTGCAATATTAGAGATGGCGTCTCATCAAGGGAGGGTGGTTTGTGTTCTGTATTTGTTCGCTCCTTGATCTCCGAAAGAGAACAGCGGTTGTGCGAGTAGCAGGTGGCAGGGGAGTTGCGTGCAATTCCCCCATTTGTTACAAAATGGAGCACTTCTTGATCACTGTCTTTTTAATGTGCAACGGATCATCCAGACGTGAGGCTGTCCGTGTGCAGTGGGACTCTCTGGGTTTCCTCTCTTTATTTGCCTATTCTCAAAATCAAAGATTCTTCCTTGCAGTCAGATTCTCCGTATGTGGTTTGAATTTCCGGGCCAGGACTGCCTGCATTTGAGGACTGCAAAGAGAACACCAGGGCAGAGACACCATTCCTGCAGTTCTGACCCTTAGGCACAGGTTATTCAATTGCTGGGACAGAAAACAGCGGAAACTGAACACTCATTATTTTTGTTCCCAAGAATTTACACTTCTCGACAAAGATTCTGCTGACACACACAGGCTGCTAAACTTTCAGTTCACTGGGTGCAGCTCCGGTTTTAGTACTCCAACAAAAGCAGCTGTGTCTAAACATCTTTTTTCAGACATTAGCTGTTTCCCCTAATCGCTCTACCCCGGACAAGTGCTATCCCCCTTACCCCTGCTTCCAAGCACGTTCGGGGACCTCAAAAGCCATCGCCAACAGTGTTACAAACTCAGGGCAACCCGAAACCAGCCTGTGCAGTGTATGAGCAGGGTGCTGGTTAGCCAAAGGGCAACCCAAGAACCAGAAGCCTCTGAGAGAAGGGTTAGTGAGGGATTTTAAAGGTATCTAAAGCATCGATACATCGAGACAAACCACCTACGCATCCCTCCTGATTCTATTTTCACTGTACTTATCTCAATTCAATGAGGATATTCATAATTTCGTCCATTAAGCTAAAATGCAAACCATGCCCTTTAAAAATACTTAAATCAAGCAACGTTTCCACTTTTGTCACCGTCTGATAGAGGCGGGTTTTATTTGAAAGCCTCCAGTCTGATACTTTCATTAAATAACTCGAAAGCGTGAACTCTTTCAGTTTCACTGTAAACAGCAGAAATGAGGTGGTGACACCTCCCTCACTGACTCCATCTGTAGGATCAGTTTATTCTTACACAGAGATTACTAAGACCGAACCAAGTGAGTGTATGCGTTATTACAAGGAAACTGGCCAAATGCCAAGTATACCAGCTCTCAATGTCTTTTTCCATCATTCTTTAATGCTGCTTTACCTTGGATTTGTAAATTTTTCAAAAACTTCCCTGGTCCTATGAGTTTTCAATTATTAAACCATAACTTCAGTCCACAGAAAGAGACACGTGATATTCACAATAAAACTCCAGCACCTTCTGGAGCGTGAACTATTTCCCTCGGGGAGCACCGCTGTTATTGTAATGTGGATTTATTCTCCATTTGTAAATAAGAGTGAACAAATGCTAGTGCAAAATTTCTTCTTGTCATCACAGTTAATGGAAAACAAACTATCACAAAGGAATGAGATATCTCCTGATACTGATTGTGCACAAAATGACATCCATTTGAATTTTGTTTTGGCGTTTGAATGAGAAATTATTTAATAATACTGATGTTTTTCAGTAACCCCCTAGGCAAGCACTTTGGAATTTCTTATCTTTCTTACAGTAAATGGGACTACCCAAAATTACCTGCTTCGTTTTTTTTACCAAATGAGAGTATTTGGTACTACTGCTTACAGATGATAGAATCTGAAAAGTAATTTCTTCCACTTTGCCGACTCTTTATGCAAAAAGTGGTCTTTTGTGCTTGCACTCAGTAAAGCACGCAGTCTCGGTCCAACTGTAACTGACACCCAAGCCTCCAGCTGTGAATTCCTGTATTACAAATTTTCACTTACAGCTTCAAATGCTGAGTTTAACAACCACAGATTTAAAACAGGATCTCAGAAAATGAAGAAACGTACATGGGAACAACGACAGACAGGATTAATGAACATGAAAACGCTCCTTTCCTGAATTTCTTCTGACGCTCAGCAATTTGCAATCAGAAAGAAATGTTACACCTTCCGTTACGTGTTATATTTTCTATATACATAAGAAAGCACCATATTCATCTTTATTCTTTTATTTCAAATGCTATCCCTCCTATTCATGATCTTAATTCTCAAAAGGTTTTTGTGTTATTTTCAGTAGAGGAAAGCCCCAAAGTCACATTTCTACTGCCAGCAATCACAGTGACAAGTTCTCTGCCCAAAGCTGGAGGGGTGCAAGTGTCAGAGGAGCTGCCTGACCCGGCAGCCCCACGTACCTGTGGCAGGTTCCTGACCCCAGCAGGTATTGCTCATCCAGCCACAGCTCCCTGCCCGCTCCCATGAAAGGCCAAATCAACCGAAATACAAACACAACTTGGGCAGGCGTGAATGAAACCTTCTGAAACGTAAACAAAACAAAACAAATCCACCAGGGTTGTATTCTAGTCTCTACAGTGCTCCAAAGCCTGAAAAAAAATAAATCAGAATCCTAGACAGTAAAACCTGTTAAGGTAATGAAGGATTAAGATCACTAATACATGGAGGCTGCCCACAGCTACTTGGCACAGAACCCGATCTGCTGTTAAACGCCCCATCTCAATGGGGCAGCAGATGGGAAAACGAGCAGTGTTACCCATAAGGCCAGCTAATGTTGCCTCCCTCAAAAAAAATGCAGTATTCTAACCAACCTAACGGAAGGTTGACTTCTTCTATTTAATCTCGAACCAATTTTATTTCCTGAAGAGTTCCTTTGAGAGAGGTGGTTAATAAGAAAGGCGCTATAGAAATAAAGAATACAGTTGATTGCATATGCAAATCTGTGTGTGAATTTTCTTTGGGGAGGGGGATTTGCAGCTGAATGGGTTAATGATAAAAGTGATTGCTGGTTTTTTCCTTCCTTTTTTTTTTTTTTTTTCTTT
>VXBH01008170.1:86184-111863 GCA_013400035.1 Rynchops niger
CTTTCTCTCCCAAGCTCCACAGCTGAACACGATGGGATGTGAGAGGGGGAAGGATGGTTAGGGACACAGAGATTAAAAACTACAAAGCCGTTTTGACCGCTTAAAATATTTGTGGCGAGCCTGATAGTGCCGGTGGCAGAGAAACTCAGCATCGCCTTGCGGGAGGACTTGCCTTCAGATGTGACTCTGAGACAACCTTTTACCTCAAAGCCTCCACTTTTGGTTATTTGAAAATCAGACAAAGAGCAAGAGAGGAGCAAGGGAGCAGAGGGAGCCGAGCGGTTATTCTTCTCTCTGGTGCCGGGGCAGTAACGGGAAGGATGTTGCTTATGTTGTGAAAGGCTGGAAAGGAATAAAGACACAAAGAAATAAACAGAGAAATAAAAAGGCAGGAGCACGAGTCCTCCAGAAGCAGTAAACCTTCCCTTCTTTTCTTTTCCACGGTATCTTTGGAAGCTGCTGCTAAGGCATACTGAAAGGGGTTTTTGTCAGAAGCCCTCTCTCCAGATGTCTTCTGATCCCCTTTGGAGGCATTTCAGCCCCTAATACAGCTGCCACTTTCTCCCCGCTGCTCTAACAAAAAAATGGAGGAAAATATAATACTAATAAATTTCTGCCTAACCGACCGAACTGCCACTGACAGCCACCCACTGGGGACTTTGGCCTGCATGGGACGCCCTGCTGACTGAGAGAGGGGCCCAGGGCTTTAAACTGCTTTCACGCCACATTAACACCCTGCCTGGCAGAAGCAGGATGGAAGAATCCAGGGCTGTCTGATCCCCTGAGCTCCCGGGAGCTGCTGTTTTCTCCCACCCTCCATCCCTCCTGCCCCTCTCTGTGCAAGTGGAAGGCAACAATCCTTTTCTCTCGATGCAAATGCAAGGCAGAGGGAGGCGAGGAAGCACCTTCCCCTCGCTCCCTTCTCCTCCCCTCTGTGAGTTCAAGCAGATATTAGTGAAAGCCAAGGCCCATCTGTGGCTTTCCAGCAGACTTTGTCCCAGTTACTTAGGCTCATCTCTAAGCCTACTTTAGGCTCCCTGCAGGTTAATGCATCTTTAAGAATTGCCATTCCATCGCTCCCTCGCTCTGCCCCCTCCTTGCTCTCCCCTCTGTTCCTGTCCTGCCTGCTCTCAGCCTCCCGCTCCCCCAATTAAAAATTCGTCAAATTTGAATGAGTGTATTTTTACCACTGCTTAGCTGGGAAACGGGCCCCCGCCCCAGCCCCAGCTCCTTCACATCCATCCTTCTGCTGAATAAAAACTGGGCTAGAGGAGCTCATTTCACTTATTATTTATTTAAAAGCTCGCCCTTGCATTTCACAGTGAGCCATCAGTGTGTCAGGCTGCCTTGGGACAGCCTCTCACTGCTCACTAAACCGCCACGTTAAAATTTGCAATGCATTTGATCATCTCCAAGACTCAATTCTTCTGCCTTTATTCCTTCACTTCGTGCTGTCCAGAAGGGTGAGGATCATGTAAGAAAGATGAGAGAGTGCATTTTCTGAGAATCATTCACTTATTTTACTTTTTGTTTTTCCCCCAGTGCTAGCTGGGGAACATTGAAGGCCTGATAATTTTTAAAAGCACTTGAACACGTGGAATTACTGAGAGCTGCTGGTTTGTGCTCAGCACTGCTGAAAGGCAGGTAAAACTTCAGCATGAAAAAAACCTCTGAATTACCTTCATCTACGCCTATTAGTATTTCTTTATAGTAGGACAGCACCAAGACAGACACAACCCTGCCACAGACAGAACATATAACACCCATCTCACTGGTCCCCGGGGGGGGCAGGGACAAAGCTTTCTCCATGGCTGAGACCAAGCTTTTTCTTTTGTTCTGTCCCCTCTAGCAGGGGACATGGTCCCCTTTTGCAGTGACCTAGGGTTTTACCGGGCAATCCTCTGCTCATTCAAGGACCTAAACCGCTGGCCATGCCCACAGTCCTGGGGTTTGTTTCTCAGGGAACTGGGAAGTGTTTAGCAGACCACAGACAGGCGTACATCTGAAGCAGGTGTTTTACGGACTCTTCCCTACTGAACACTTAGCATATGACCGCCTGCACCCACAGCTAAAGAGGTAATTTTCAGTCTTAGGTTCCTAAACAGATAGAGCAGGAAGACGATCGGAAGGAAAACAGCAACTTAAGGATGTGAAGCGTCTTGCTGAAAGCCATGGCAGATCAAGGGTAGGGCAGGGAATAAAAGTCCCGGTCCTGTTTTTGAAGATTTCCCCTCTGATCAGGATCATTTCAGTTTCAATGGAGGGAGGTTGGAAGGGCTTGAGCACAAAGGCATCAAATCCTTCAACGGCAAAAGCTCCACTATACACGAAAAAGCCTTATTTCTTGAAGCATTAGAAATCTGTGAAGGAAAAGGCCTTTCTCTGAGGCATGAAAGTCCTTTGAGTTGTTACACGGATGGCAGATCCACTTAATTCTGAAAGCTGGAGAGCCGACTTCAGCCAACATCTGACCACCACCTCTGATCTTCCCTCCATCACACCAAGTCAGACCTCTCATTTCACGCCCGGGGCATTTCATGCCAGGCAGTCGCCTTGAGCTGAATCTGGCATGGAACTAAAGACAGCGGTAGCTTTTCTAATTAAACATTGGAGGGTCTGTTCCAAAATTGGGGAGCACAGCGGAGGAGAAACAGTGCTCAAAATCCAACCTGAGGATTTAACTTAGCTAACAAGTTACTCAAAGCAGGAAAAGAAATGGAGCCATTCGTCTCCCTCCCTCCTGCTGCCCGACACTGATGGAAAACACCGGTGCCTCTGACAAGTCCTCGGTAAATCCCAGATTGGATTTCTCTACTTCCTCAGCACTACGGTTTTGACAAACTTCCCACGACACTGGCAAGACACAACATTTGCAGAAACCCCAGCGCAGCATATTTTTCTACCCAAACAAAAAAATGTAATACTCAGATCATAGAGAACGACTCTGCGTTGGCATGGAATCGTACAGCTTTCTCTGGATGGACTGACAACGCTGTTGGATGCACAGAACAAAACCTGCTGGAAACACACTGGATTTGCTCATAGACCTGACGCTTAAGTCTTAAGACCTCTTTGTATTCAGGAGAGGTATCAGCAAAAGGGTATTCTTCTGAAAATAAAGTCATTTGTAACATTTCTTGCACACAGAACAAGACTGTCAAAAAAAGGGGAAAGATCCATAACTGCTTTGAAAATATGAGGAAAATTTATTTTGCGATGTGGAAGGGTGAACCTGTGCGATAGCCTGTACACTCACTATCAGACCACGCCGTAACACAATCTGTTTTCTGTCCCGCATTTCTGGGCTGATTGAAAAGCAAGTAACTCCCAATAACAAATTACAAGCCGTGTTCCGGCTGCCTCGAACATACATGAAATCAGGCTGCTGTTTGTAATTCAGCTATATTTCGTGTGCACACGTTGTACGGTACCTACGCACGCTATAAGAGGGGAAGCCATCTGAGGCTGCAGTCTCTAAAATGTAGTAGCGTGACAGATTCTCTGAACAGAATTTAGGGGTACGAACGCTCCATGGAAATGTTTCTCCTGATAAGCCCAGTCATAAAGCACTAAATCCTCACTGGGGTGCAAACGTGCTTGTTTCACTGATACTTACGGGGTGATGTTGATTCGTATCAGCGATGATTTGGCTCACTCTGTCTGCAATCAGCATAACGAGGATTATCTACCCACACAAGCGGTCAGTCAATACAAGACTGCAGACCTTGCGTGAGGCTAAGAGCTACACAGAGTAAGACTCTCAAGAGCCTAAGTCACTAAGTTCACGCAGACACTTGTGAAAATTTCATCGACCAAGGTACAGACTCTCGCGTTGTCCCTAACAACACGTACTGCGGCGGGAAGCAGGTGGGAAGCATATTAAGAGGCAGGGTTTAATAGGTTTAGTAAGGATTAATAGACAGACTGCCATTGAGAGGCTGAGGCTCACGAACAGCACTGTGCCACGCTATACTCAACATCGCGAGGCCTTTTACAAAAGCGCGTGAATAAACAAGCTGTGCTAAAATAAGGCCACGTATATACCATAGGCTTCTGCTGGCACAGCCCTCTCTGTGAAGGGTGAGAAGAGGTGGGTCTTTGCGGGACAGTGCCATGCCAGCAGAAGCCCCTCTCTGCAGACGCGTTTATACTGGCAGCACATGCTTTTGGTTGGAAAGCTTATTTCATGTGTGCGCACTCCAGGGAGAAGTGTTACTAAAACAGTACAAAGAACAGCTTTGCCAGTACAGCTGATTCCATAGCAGGAGCGCTTTTGTCAGTATGCTGGGTTTTTTTCCCTGAAAAAGCACTTCTGGTGTAGCTTTCTTTGCAACTCTTAGGTTAACCTTAGTATTGACTCCAGCTTTCAGCCAGGACTCAGAACTTGAGTTTGGCAAGTTAAAAAAAGCTCCTTTAAAATAAACCGCCTCAACCAACCTTGCCTTCAGGTAGAGCTCTGTACCTTTGATGCGTTATGTTGCTGGCTGATTGCCGGCAGCCGTGTGATGTAATTAGCACTCAATGTCCAGACACACATCACGACAAACTGAAAACATACACCCGTGAGTATCTGCATCATGGAAGTACCAAAGGCAAATAAATGAGGCATGGGATGTAGTTATGGCAAAGGAAGGACTGCTGTCAAGACATGAAGCCTACTTTCCAGATGAGGATGTCTGGGCAAGCACTGAATCACCCTGCTGTGCTGCCTTGTCCAACGCTAATTACAATCATACTTCCAAGCTCCCCACCCTGGCAGCTAGCACTTTTGAGGGGGTTTAGACCAGAGAATGGATTCAAGTTGACACTGAAATGTAATATTTTGCTGTCTAAACCCCCAATTTCCTTCTAAATAAAAATACAGGAACTCTAAATAATGTGTTTCAGATGCTAGCCCTTTGAAATGGGAGCCATTCTTCAGCCCAGCTCCATGATGGAGAACGAAGGAACAGCTTCTGAAGAGAGGTTCTCTGTGGACTACTCCAAACACCGTCCTCGTCTCATCACCTCTCCCAACTGAGGAGAAAAATGCAATCGGCCATCAATTAGAAAGAGTTCCCACTGAACATGCAGGAACTCAAATTCATTGTTAGCTCATTAAATGCGCTAACATTTGTAAAGGTTCAAATGGGCTTCAGCCCAGCAAGGGATCTATTCCTGTTGCTTGCTGGATAATTGTCAATTAGTGAGTTTAAATGCATTGTGGCAGTCTAAATGAGGCACTAACAACTCTTCACAATACAATAAAATCAGGTGAAATTAAGATACATCAAAATGTTTTACACAGTATCCCAAATAAATGACACTTGGGAAGGCATACGTGTATTAAAAATGTATGATCTCAGAGTCTTTGCACACTTCATGGCTATAACCACCAAGAAAGCATCTTATGAGAAGTCATGCAACATTTCAAAGTGGCAATGCATCAAGCAAGACTTTATAAACCTCCGGTAACTCCTTAATCTCCTAAAAGATTGTTTTAAAGACTTCAGAGTTACTGCCGAACCATTTACAATCCTAACCACACGCACATTTCCCTATATTTTTCTTCTAATTTTCACAAAACGTTAGTAAGAAGAGGCATTTATTCAGAACTAGTCAGCAGAGCTCTGAAAAGACCACACAGTATCTGCCACCCATCACTGCTCTTTCATTCAGTGATCGCTTCTTCCCCTACCTGCATTCACCTAGAGTCCAGCGCCATAGCAGCAGCAGGATGCGCAGAGCAGGGGAAAGCAGACCAGGGTGTTTATTTAGAAACAAGCGTCTTTGTAACAAGAAGAAAAGGGTAAATATTTTGCCTGGGGACCTGGCAGAATACACATAACTTCCCAAAGTATAGCAAGGATTCCAAACTTTTAGAGGAGAAAGGTGCTGTAGTTTACGCGTGGATAATTGCCATCCGTTCCGCCGCGCTGCTTACCCTGACCGAGAGCGCTGAAGGGTGCTAGGAGAGGCTGAAGGGCAGGCTGACTCTTTGCCTCCCCCTATTAGGGAACAGAGACCCCTGCCATGCGAAGGGAGACCGTATTCCCTACATCCCAGACACTCTTCCTAGTGAATTTACTACCTGACAATCAAAAAGAAAAGGACCAAACAATGGGCGAAGCACAGTAAAAGAGGGAGAGATAGGTTAGCAGAGGAAAGAGGGGGGGGAATGTACTTGGGCTTCCACTGCTTAAAAAAGGTTAGCTCTATTAGATTTTAGATTTTTACCCATTCTTATGTGGTTTCATTCGGGGACATAGAAATAGAAAAGCAAAAGGGCAGCTGCAAAACTTTAAAAAAAAAAATCAACTTAAAAAACCTTAAAATAACTTAAAAAAACTCATACAAGAAAAGGGTTAGAATGATTAGCTAGTAAAGATACAAGAAACTTCTGCAAAAATCTAGACTAGTTCCTATCCCTGGATCAGACCTCATCTAAAGGTGAACTGAGATCTCAAAATGGACTGCAAGGTTACTAGAAATTCCGTAGTTTCCCTTATACACGGTATCCCCTGTGCTCTTGCAGCGTATTCTATATTTCACACTACCAGTAATTTGGAGAGAAAATGTAGTCTAAAGAGAAAAGCTGTCTCAGAAAACAGTTGCAAAACTGTCCCTGGCTAAAGAGAACTAGAGACTATAGTGAACTTCTGCCTAAGCAGATGTGGGTAAAAATTCAGCAATCCTGTCCTAAATGTTTTTAACCGTTAGGGAGAAGACCAAAGGACACGTCTGCCTCCACCATTCCTTGTAGTCAAGTTTTAAGACCACCGGTCCCTGTTTGGAACAGCCACAGGACGCCACATCAGCAGCATCATGGAGAGATGGGTTGGCAGAGAGGCCCGGCACCGTTCCAAACTCTCACGCAGTTTTTCCTGGTATAATCACCCCAGGCAGATGCCTCTACATAACACGAACAGGTCTGTGGTTGCCAGTTTTCGAATACTACTGTCCTCCAGGACCCACGCATGTCTGTCACCTTAAGCAAATAACTGCATGTTCCAGCAGCCTCCTCTTCTTCAAATGCTGTAAAAAAGCCAGGTATCTGCCTGCTGAACTTGGAATGAAGATGTACGATTAGAGTCCTAACAGCCAGTCAGGAGCTACAGAACAGCAGGCTCTAGTGCTTTATTACCTTCCTGGAAGCTGGAGTCACAAGACCTCATATTCCCAAAGCCTTTACTGACCTGCTACATGGAAAGCACCGTCCCTCAGACTCTCCAGCTCTTTGTTTCTCCTCCTGCCTCTGCTCTGTTTTCCTCTTGGTTTGCACTGGAGGTTGGTTCTGCAGAGAACCTCCGACTGCACCCAGACCTCTTGTCTGGAATGTGGTCGTTACTGTTAGTTAGCAAAACACTAGGAGTACCACACAGAAAATTATTGAGCATGGATTTCTGGAGTAAATTCAATCCTCTTTCTTAGGTAGCAATCTAAGTACCAGCTGACTAATAGTAAGTCATTAAAAAAATTCTCCAAGTAACAGGACAAAGGACTTCGATATACCTTGTTTTGCACAACTTGCAGCTCAGCAGCGGTGATAGGGGTGAAATAATTACTGGAGTTCAGTTGATTTCTAGTGTTTAATATGGAACAGCTCTTCAGTCTGGACTCCTCCCTTTTTGCCTACAATATCTGAGATTGCCAGGCAGTTTCTCATCCCTGTACCGGACAAGCCCGACACAGTTTAATTTCCAAGACCAGCGGGTGCACTGAGTCCACTATAATCAGAACAGTTTTGGGCTATGCCCCCAAACCCACCTGAAGCTACAGCTCTATAACGGCACTGTGTATTTTGCTTCCTTACAGACAGCTACTACTATGTGCTATTACTAATATTCTTAGCACTGAAACTTTTCTCTGTTGTGCGGTTTATAGGCACATCGATACACGGTTTTCCTTCCCACTAGAGTACCGTGTTGCTTACCTACTGTCTCTAATGCGCTGTTTGGCTTTAGTTACACGTTACCGAGGCAGGGAGAATAGGGGGAAAAAAAAGCTCAAGAATCTGCGTGATGAAAATCACTCGTTATTGGTACCACACCTCCAATACTCATGGAAATGAAGAGATACTCTTCCTAATTGCCATTTTCTGCTTTCCTCTCACGAGCACCTATGAGCTTATGCCCCTTGCAAGGCCAGAGCGGGCCCACCAGGGATGATCGACGGTGCTGCTGCAGTGTTAGGAGACAGTCAGCTGGGGCAGATGCGAGAACCAGACGAAGCCTGCTAAGGTGACACACATTCGCTGCTAGGAACAAACGCTGGATTAGTCCCTGCCATCTGTTCTTATGAAAAGGTGACTGTGCTTACGGAGGAAAGTTCTTGATTTTAATGCCAGCTGAGGCGCTGACTGCTGTGACCTGAGACGAGCTGCGTGATTGATGCAGTAGACAAGGGCTGTAAAACTGGCAAAAAGCTCATCTCAGAAACGGCTGCTGAGATAAGGCTATCAAGCCGATATGATTCAAAAAAAAATACATCAAGGAACCAGAAGCAGTTCCATGTACTTTTCCCTGTCCAAGTACACATTCTGAAAAACAAGGTTGCCAACTCACTCCGGACAGGCACAGCAGAAGGTCTGTGCTATTTTCAAACCCCAGCTTGTTGATCTGTTTGGCCCTGGCAGCAAATACATAATCCACAGGATAAAGCCTCAAAGACCCTTCCTGCACAGGGAGGTACACCTCACAGGCACGGTGACTGCTCAGACTACATGAAGGCGCCACAAACAGAAGCTGCCAATCCCACATAGCTACACCAGTGGGTGTCCCCTTCGGTGCGAGGCTGCAGGACGGACTCCACCACACTGAAACCACGCGCGGCATCTAAGAGGCTGGCCAGTGGCCAGCAGGGCCAAACGTCTGACTGACCAAGGCCGAGGTTAGAGCCTGTGACAAATGAACAGCGTTTTGACGTACAAATAAATAGCAGTTTCTAATCTTCTCACTTGCAGAATGGCACCAGTCACTGCTGTTTACATGTTTTGATGGAGAACATCTAGGGAGTCCCCTGGGCCTGGTGGGACGGGTTGCGTTAGCAACAGATTAAAACAGTTTACTTGGAAACTCTGAGCGGCAATGTTAATTTCTGTTGTCTCACAACATTTGCTCCACTCAAAACATTTACTTCCTGGCTTTTTAGAGCAGGACACACAGGGAACCCTGAGCCTGACAACGGTTTGAGGAGTGGGCAGGGGAATCGTGGCCCGTGTCAGTGTATGCCGAAGCATATGGCTGAAGAAGCCCCAGACCGAAATGCTTGCCCTCCGGTACACTCTATTCCTGCCTAAGTGACTTTTAAACCCATTAGCTGAAACCTACAACTAGAAACTTGAACTTCATTACTATATATGGAACCGATTATCAGTTTCTGTCCCCTACTAAGAGCAATAAAGACTTTGGATGCATACTGATGCATCATGACTAGTATTTTAAATGCCAAAGCAGATAACGTAATCTGAAATTAAACTGTGGATTCGTACGCAGCTTTACAAGCATCGGCTAATGCAGCAGCCTTACTCTACAAACAATGGAGTACATCTTGCACTATTTGCCATCAGGATACGATTTTGTAACGTACTGACATACTTTCTCCTTTATAATTTTGGAGACGTTTTGGGGCATACTGATTTAGGGCCTTAGAGGGGATTTTCTCCTGCTGTTAGCAGACATGTCACAATCTTCCTACGGATGCTTCGCAAAGGTAATTTTATTTAGCCTTTGCAACAAAGACCCAACGAACTATTCTGAGCTGCCTTTGTTATTACGCTCCAGCAGGTGACTGATGAGAGAAACAGATGAGGTTCACACTTGGTTAGATCATTTCTGTAAGTCATGAGTTCCTCTGAAGAACTGAACCGGCCCTACAGAAGAAACCATTTGACCTTATGAGGAAGGTCAAAGGCTCAGTGACAGACAAGAAAACTACAGGTCTAACAGTTCAGGCAAAGGCTTCTGCGCCTGCATTCAAACCGGTCTAATTTCTATGCAAACTCTCTGCAAAACAGGACCTAGTGTCAGTGCTGCCAAATTCCACCTTTCCTAAAGACTCAAAAAAAAAATAAATGAACTCACCTCCCGTATTTTTTACTAGTCAATCTACCCTTCAGAAAGCAATGAAACTGAAAAGGGGAAAGTCCAACAATTAATTTTCATGTTGGTCAACTGTACCAGTAATTATGTGAACAGAAGAGACTTCTGCCGTGTCCAGATGTTCTGTATCTTTACTTCTTTCATCTTGAGAGACTTGGCAGTCTTTACAGTCCAGTAAAATTCAACAAGGTAACTCACCCTGTGGTTTTACTCATTGTTTTTAATTTTCAGTCTTTATCTATAGATTGTAAAAATCAAGCTAGACCGAGTAATAAAGACTCAACAGCACCACCAGTCACATTTGCTTCTAAGAATCCCAGTAAGATCTGTTTCACCATCCTCAAGCAAACATAAATATTTTCCAGTTTATAATTCCTAATCAAGTTCTTTTCTACACTAAATTACTGATTTACATTAGGTTAGAAAGATGAAACAACACCCCGAGGCAGGAAAATAATCGTAAGAGACTATACAGTAATAGTAGGAAAACGAGAGAAAAATGTATCTAGGGGTGGAGCAAGACAAACTGGGTCACATCCCTGTCAACTTCTTGCTATAAGAGCCTGGGAAAATTGCAGCAGTGCTGCTGATAACGCTCTCTGTAATAGGAAAAAAAAAAAAATTTTTTTACAGGGAAGTGGGAAATAAAATGATTAACAAGGCATTTGCTGTTAAAATCAGATCTGTGCACAAATTTTGAGAGGGGGTCAGTGTTTGGCATGGTGATTCTCAAACCTTTAGACAGCCTTCCACCCTCATAACACAGCAGGGGCACAATGGTCTTTCATCCTGTGACTTGTTTGTCATCTGCTCAGCAACACACTCTCCAGGGGAAGAATGAAAGGGCTGGAGGTGCAATATCAGAATAATTTAAGCCTTTGAGACTTGTAAGTAATGGGTGTGATTTTCTACGAGTTAGTATAGTTTCTCTCAGCTGATGCCAAGGGAGTTTTCCAGGTGAAAAAGCGTAAGATGCTGAGTCCACCGTTTTATTCTGATGACTTACATTGCTCATTTGTTCTCTCTGGACATTTGAACTCCCAAAGCATCTATTAAGAAACTCTAGATTTTGGTTTATTGTTCCCTTCCCTTTCTTTATTCTTTGCAAAGAGACGGATCCCTTTGCTTTTCTGACTGGACCATCTGCTAATATTGCAGGAGGATGTGTGTTGGTATTAATAAACTGTACATTCTCATGTAAAAATTCTGCTTGGGAACCTAGCTGAAATAGCTTAGTCTGTTCTCAATATGATGCTGCCAGCCATTGATATTCAGAAGGGAAAGTCATAAATACTTTTCTGAATCTGGTTCATGAATTTTTTTTTTTTCCCTTTTTTTTTTTTTTTAAATTCAGAATGATTGCCATGGTTTTGCCTGTGAAATAGCGACTTGCAAAAATGCATTCTAGAGGGATGTGGGAGGTTTAAGCAATGCCAGATGTGAATGCCTTGTTTTAGCCAGTGTACTGCCAGGCACTTCCCAAGCTCAGTAATTATATTCAGGACCACAAAACCCACAGGATGAAGAAAAAAATTACATCGCACATTTCTCTGAGACACACAAATGCAAACCAATGTCTGCAGCCCATTCATTGATGCAAGTCTGAAGAGTTTTCATTTTGTTTTCTCTTAAAATCTTTTGTCCCTCCAGATGCAAGGCCAGCTAAAGTCTCTCCAAAAATCAATTAAAAAAAAAAACAAACAAACAAACTCATTTTGGAGCCTAGACAAAAATGGCAAGGAAAGAAAGAGGTAAAACTGTATCTCTATCCATTTTTAATTCAGCAGGGTATCTTTAAGAATTGAGAAACAATGTGGTAAGACGTGGCAAAACCGTTCACCACCCAGGCTCAACTCCACTGACACTTAATCTGGCTTTCAAGTTGCCCACTTGCCTTAGTAAATACTTATAAGTGAAGCAACTCTGATATTTCGGTGTCCTGTACCTTTCCTGATGGGACAGTGATTTGCCTTCATCTGCATTCCGGAGTATAAAATGTGCTATAAAAACTTTCTAAGCTGTGCGTGATGCTACTTCCTCGGGGAAGCGGCAGAGGAAGCTGGCAGGCTGAGGGCAGAGAGGCCAGTGAAAGAGCAAGGTTGCTAACATGCAGCGTGGCAGCAGTTCTCCTCTTGGACCGTCTCTAAGCTCAAGGCTTTCTACAATCAGGTTTGTGGAAACAAAGCAGCCTTGCTTTGAAAAGGCAAGGGGCTTTCCCTTTTGTAGATCGGTGGACCGGTCTCCCAGCAAGAGGGATTTAAGTGCTGCTTTTTGCAGAAAGCATAATCACCAAGCCGAAGGAGCAGCCTCCGAAACACAACTAGACCCATAGCAGTAACTGTTACTCGAGTATTTATGATTTTCTTCTAATAAAGCACTCGTATCATCGTGTAACAGTACAGGACAAACAAAATCATCCTGCAGCACAGGCTATTTGTCCACCGCGTTATCCATCAGATACATGTTCAAGTATCCAGATTGAAGAGGTATTTGCCACTTCTCTCTCTCCCACCACAACATCCATCAGCAGGGCAAAAGGACCAAAGCTCAGTAACGACACACCTTGCTCTACAGGCTGCATAGGAAAGGCTACTCACCAGCGCAGCTGGGCTCGCACTGGCCACTTGGGTCTTCAGGGAAACAAGCTTAGCAAGAAAGCCTGCTCCACCTTTTAGTATCTTTTCAGCCTACCATTTCTTTTTCCCTCTACCCTGTATCATCACAAGGTTTACAAGCCCCTGTACGTCCTCCTCCCGAGCATGCTTTTAGTTCTGCAGTTTGCAGCCAAGGTAAATGCCAGAGTAAAAGCAGGGAACAAAAGATAGAGGTGATGCAACAGCACGAAGCCAGTTTACCCGTTCTTATCATATTGCGATCAAAATCATAGCTCTGTATCTGTTTGCAACAATGCCGTGATAAACTAGGAAAACTAGGAGTAACTCTGCCAATAAATTCTCAGACAATTTCATGTAAAAGATAAGGCAATTCAATTTACAGAAGTACATTTTTTCAGTGATGTTTGTATTTTGAGCGCAAGGCTATACACTAAAACATATTAAGAAAGCGTTACTGTTGTATAATTAACATTCCAAAGAAGAAAAATATTTATGCTAAGGAATGACGTTAACTGCGTTCCCACTTGAGTGTGCGTTATGGTACAATATTTAATTACATGCTTGCATTTTTCAAATACCTATTACAATATATCTCCTGTTGGACATGATGCATGTGTATTGTTCGGCTGAACAGCACGATGATATATCAAAAGAAATTGCAAGAATTGTTTTCCAGTTTTCAAAACAGGACGTGAGTTCCCTTCCACCACAGACTTACACCCAAACTGATGAACACGGCAGTCCTCCCTCCCGCGCAAGCCAGCTTTGAGCAGGAAGACCTTAGCCGGAGACATTATAGTTTCAGAACGCTACAAACAACAGAAAGAAGGACAATATCAGAACTCCTAAGCAACTTTTAACAAGAGGACTTGCTACCGATACAACCGTATCATAGCTGCAGTGCAGGCAGCAACTCATACGCCGCTTTGAAGTAAATAAACCAGACGCAAGTCTGGGGTATTCTGTAACTGAGACGTGTTTTCTCTTCACTCCTCCTCTCAATTCCAGGAACTTAAGCCAACTACACTTAATTCACTTGAGAATATATGCAACGTACAAGTGAGCTTTCAGACATATTTTTAGGTTTAGTAAACTACAAATTCTGGCTGAATTTTCCTACAAAAGGCTGTGAAGTAGCTCTGCCAGAGTATTTAGCAATTACGTGAGCCCTCATACACACAATTACATCCATATATCAAAGTTCAGTGTTTGCACCAGCAAGGCTAATATTTCACTTCAAGAGGTGTTAGTGCCTTTGATATAGCTTTAAACCGAGATGGCTGGTATTGTACCACTTTATCACGGTAGGCAATGCAGGCTAAGACTCAGTGATGTTAGGTACTAGATTGGGAAAGTTATAATTGCTTATAACAAAAGAAATGAAGAGTGAAATAAATATATGAAATAGAAAATACCTTCCATACATTTTCTCTCTTTTAGGCTAAATTTCATTCAAGCCTGCAGGATTCATGCACAGCGCCTTCATCCTGCTGGAACCTGACTTGATTTTGTCCGCCCTGAGATTTCTGTGTATCTCAGGACCTGCATTTCCTTACTAAGTCGGGAAAAGTTTGTTTCAGTTTGTTACAATTTCAAGTGTGTTAAGACACCAGAGACTGAAGAGTGTTCAGGAACTGAAGAAAAAGAAGACAGTGAAAATTTCAAGGCCATTGAACTAGCTAAGAGTCAGTGGATTTCTAATGAGGCAAAACAGAAACTGGTTTCATTTTTTATGGAAAAGTTTGTTATAAATCGTGACTGTTCCTTCTAAACAGGACTTTTATGTATTTAAATCTCACAATCACAGCTGACAACGCCCAAGGGCACAGTTTGCCAAAAATGTCAGACAACATTTCTGGAAATCTTCCATCTGGCCAATTGACAGTTCACATCTTGTTCAAACCCCGGCAATGATTTCTTATTCTGACATAAACCAAAAGTAAACCAGAGCTCTCTTCTTTCAAAATGCGTCACCTTCCCAACTTTCATATAAATGCATGCACATTTTGTAAGAAGAATAATGGTACCGTTAGTAATACTGCTACTTGATTTTTTCCTGCACTTAAGTCACTCTTACCTTTACTATTTCTCTGAAGAAGCCTCTACGGAGCATCATCTTTCCCAGAATACACCCCTCAACTACCGTATTGGAAAGCCTGGTCTTTCCTTTTCAGGAAGAATTAAAAAAAAAAAAAACCACCACCAAAATATCTACCATACAAGCCCACAAATTGCCATTGTGACCTGATACACAACAGGCAAACTGCGCGTGAGAGAAGCCTCCTTCAGGAAGGTGCAAATCCAGTGATTTCCCTTCCTGCCTTTTCCGTAACACCACCGGCACGTCCAGCTCCACTCCTCCCATGCCGGCACGTCGCCTGCTTTCAGCCACATTTCAAACCACAACATTTTGTAATCAAAGAAACCATTCTCTCTTAACAACTCATTTCTGAAATAGGTGGTGACCTGTTATTGCCTTTCTGCAAGGAAAGTAGCGCCCAGCTATTCATGCTGGCTATGGACTTGAGAACATCACTGGCACTGGAGGATTAACCTAGGGCTCGCAATATCCCCTGTGCACTGGAAAGGGTAGCAGGTAGATGCTCCTCGGAGATTTACTTCTAATGCTACATAAGCCACCCACAGTCACAAAGGCTTAGGCATAGACACAGATTCCAACCGTTCCATGTAGCTAAACAAACCCAGAAAGAGTAATCATTAATGGCAAGACTGGGAGATAATGTGTAAAAACCATGGAGAAGGAACAGAACGCCCTCTGACACAGCCCTGCATAGTGCCTTTGACACGAGCAAGAGAAAAGCCTCCCGCTTCCCTCCCCAGATACAGAAGAACCGCTTTGCATTTTCCAGCCCTAACTACAATGTCATTTAATAACTATCACTTAACACTGAAATAATTTTAAGAGCGCTATATCAGAGGAACCTGTAAACTAGTGCACATGATTTATCTGCCCTCTGAGAGAAAGCTAACATTGGTGGGAGACATGGGGTGCAGTGCTGGGACCCTTAAGGAACAGGGGACTTGGGGAAGAAAGTGGTATGTTGCTGTACACAGTGTTTAAATCCTTAGGTCAGAAACTCCACAGTCTGTCCCATGTTTGTCTGGTAAGTATAATTTTTAGTCTGAACGTCCTACTTCTGTGATGCTCAGGAAGTCACTAAACTGAAAATAATTGGAAGCCAGAGAACTATTAGGGGAAGTATCACATACGCTCGCCCTGTTTTACTCTTCCCCAAGCTATCAGACTAGCTGAATTTACCTCCTGCTTGAGTACAGCTGTTCTTATTTTTTTTCTTTCAAGAAGGGTAACATCCCACATGAACACAACGATATACACTTGTGCGAGTGTAACAAGATTACACACGCCTGCGCGCACATGAGCTTACACAGCTAGAGCGCTTCAAACTCTGCTCTTATAGACACAGCTCAGATATTTGCGTGCTTCACACGTGGTATGTGCGATATTGATGGTATTTCGTTATATGTCAAATTTTAAAACAGTAGTACACACACAGCTTTTGAAACATACAGTTTGCGTGAGTGCTTTTATCGCTCAGTAGTTATGGGGCAAAACAGATTTTCGAACAATGGGAATTTCTAAGCGTCTCGGCTGTTGTACCATTTTCAAACCCAACGTTTCAAAGTTAACACATTGAAAATAAGATCTAATCCAACTTCGACAAAATTAAGACTAGTGAGTGAGCAACAGCACAAAGACAGCTACTCTGCCTTCGTAACATCAGCAGAGTCACAGATACTTAGGGGAGGAAGGATGCAGAAAACACGAGGTTGAGAACAAAGCTGAATTTCTAGCAGTTGCCTACAGATTGCTATGAAAACAAATTGCAACACTTGCAAGAGCAGTAGCGTGGGAGATACCTGCAACACTTTCCAAACGACCCGGTCATCCCTAGGGAGCTCCAGAGCAATTATGGAGCTCTTTGAGGAAGCACGTAGCTCAGGCCGCACAGAGGATGGAAGAAGCTCGGGACACATGCTGTGCTACTGAACTCGGGTGCAATAGCCCAGCTTCAAACACTCTCTGAAAGCTCCAGTTTTACATCTCACAGACCCTTTTGGTTCTCCACACATGTTCAAAGGTGGGGGAAGAGAGAAGTTTTCCAAGACTCCAAAAACTAAATATTTTTTATTTCCTTTTATGTACTAGGTAATTAGAGGCAGGGTGGGGGAAAGGACCTGGGACAGGTTTTTAATTACAATAGACATACATCTTACAGCAAACTCATCAGCAAGCACTTTGTGGAAGGGTGTTTTTCAACTTTCGAGCTCAAAGCTACGCTGATTAAATTTACAGGTAGGTTTTCTTACATTTAAAATCCCACTCCCCTTTTGAATTACACTTGGAAATAATTTAGTGACTTCCTACGGAGGTCCACCTCACTGAAGGAAAGTAAAGGGTTTCTTCATACAAAGTTCTGATTTCCAATAATCCTTTTCATTGCACTGGCACAAAGTTGAGAGTTAGCAATTTCATTGGCAAGAGAATTGTGTTGCCTCATTTTACAGTGTTTCTGGGTTAAATGGCAAACAGTTTTGGATTTTCTTTTATATTTGGGAAATGGCTTATTGTTTGGGAACATGTATTTATAGAGCACTAGGGATCATACCATATCTTTCTCACCACTATTTCTCTCTCTGTGCAACGCACTCCTCAAAAGTCACTTGCAATATAGCAGACAATCGCGGGAAAGGCAAAGAAGGAAGAAATATTGATAATGGGTATTTGCAAAACAAGATTTTGCACTTACCTTTATGTTTCAGTTCATGAAGGAAGCAAAGAAGATCAAACAGCAGCAAAAACATGGAAGAGAAAAGAAAATGAGAAGATACACTGTTAATTCAGAAAAGGAATAAACGGTTATAGCAAGAGACTTATAAAACATGTACAACTTGGTCCTATGGGAGCAGAGGCCTAAAGATCTTACCCACTGTCTCTTCAGAAACTACATCCCATACACTGGATCTCAGAAGGTGTAAACTCATGGCAGAATCTCCCCTGAAGTTTAGACAACGAGGTTTTTTTATGTCTGAATTTGTTGAAACGAGCTTAAGTTGTGGAGCGTGGCAGTTTCTTCTTTATATCACAACGAAAGCCTGGTCAAAGTATTTACTTTCCTGAATACACTTTAGATCAGCAGTATCCTCAAGATGATGGGGTTTTTGGCGTATCTTTTTGTGTGTTCGAGTCATTTTACGAAAAAAAGCAGAACAAAACTCTTTGGCAGGAAAACCCACTGTTTTTCATCCCTGAAGAGGGCCCTTACTTGTCTGTTCAAAGGTCTCTACGCTCAGAGAGTGCTTTCAAAGAGCCTGAAGTTCAGAGGATTTCTCCCCTTTACACATGATGAATTTTGAAAACACTGGACAAAACCAGGCAGACAGGGCTCTGTCTTCTCTAGAAAATCCTCTTCTCCCTCCCTCCATCCCGCCCTCTGACCATAACTGAGGAAAAAGCCGAGATGAAAGATTCCACTTTAACTAAGCCCTCTGTCTCCAAGTCTGAGGCTGAGTTTCAGTTCCTGCACTGTACACAAAGAGAAGCCATTAGAAGCCTGAGGGTTACGGGAAAGGCACTGACAGGTTCCTTTTAATTAGGCTGAAAACTAACTTGGTGAGAATAGCTTGTCTGTATCAATAGCTCTAATTGACTGTTCTGAAGACAGACAGAGTGAATAAAGCAGGGGGTAATTATTGTCTGTGACAATTTGATTGACAAGCTTGTCCCCTGGAGGAGAATCCAGAAAGCCTATTGTCTAGCGGAGCCTCCAAAATAAAGCACTCACTTTCAGAGGGCTCTATTAAAAAACGCACTGGAGGGCTGGGAGATTTGGCATTTGTGCTAATGGGCTAACAGTAATTTCAGACGGGGAGTCTCTGAACAAATGGCTCAGGTGTATTCACTGGGGAAGGGAGGGGGAAGAGGCCGAGGAGCAGAGAGGTGGGGTTCTGGCCCCGGGCAAGAGAAGAAGAATGAGAACAGATGACAAAGGTGCTGCTTTGCTCTCCTTGCAATACACCTCGTGATTATACAGCAGCAGATTTTCAATTCGGCATCACGGCCTGTCTTAAAAGAGAGCACGGCTTCAGGTCAGCCAGAAATAAACAGAGAGCAATCGAAAGGGATGATGTTGTCCCATCTAACTTATCAAACAGAGGAGCTGCCACCCATGTTTGTCTCCCAGACCACCAATCACAGCCTCACACCAAGGCTGTGATTTTAAACAGCAACTCAGAAATTCTCTTTCAGCAGAGGCTAAAAGCTCCCCAAAGCACCGTGCTACTCCTGGGCATCCTCTAGCAAAGGTAAGGGCTCCCCAAAAGACAAAGAAGAGTTGGCAGGACAGGAACAGGAGGGAGAAGGCACCACTTAGAAACCAGCCTGACAGTTCAGTTGGAGAGCAACTAATACAGGCACCCCAGTGCTGCCCACTATCAGTTTTCTTTTACATACAAAGAAACAGCACTATGGAAAAGTTTCTCTAACAACTGCTGGCCACCCTCGTTTCCCTCATTCTAAACGCGTGCGTTTAGGGAACAACAGCGAAAATGAAAAGTCAGTGGAGGTATGAATTTAACTTTGATTTGCTTAACTATTTAACCAGTTACTCGTACTTTTTATGGAAACTTGGGGTTTTTTCCTCATTTTCTTTTTGATGACAGACCAATTTCATCAGAAGCTCCCAACCGCTTTGGTAAGAATACTCCTGTTCCCCACATCAGTGAAAAAAAAAAAAAAAAAAAAAAATCATTTGGGCAGTTTTATTCAAGAATGAGCCTTCAAACCACCAGCTTGGTTGTTTCACAGAGCACAGGAGAGCTGTGAAACGGCCTGCAGCCAGGAACAGCGGTAAAGGGGTCGCAAGCACCTGGTACGGGGCCAAATCTCACTAAAATCAAGAGGAACAAATGATATTCTTCACTTCCAGACTGTCACACTCTCTACGCCAGCAGCGGCCAGACCACAAACAGGGCTTGGTACAGGCAGGTGCCACATACTTACATTACGAGAGAGACTGCCTTTCAGAGCTTATAATTTAAATGTCTGAGATAAAGGATGAACTGGAACAAGAGCCACAGGGTAAAGCAGGCTGCCCGTGGGCTCAAAAGCAGGCCACGGGCAAAACTGGGCTACCCTTTAGACCTTTTGACCTCAGGTTCAGTGTCTAACCACTAGCTCAGGGATCAGCAGCTCATCAAGTGTCGCATGCCCGATAGCTTCCATTTTGTGAGGGAAAAATACAAAGTATGCTGGTTTCAATTTTCACTTGCACATAGGCAAATTGTGCCTGTGAGTGGCAGCACTCCCGACTCCTGCAAACTCCACGACAGTGGGAGTTTGGAGCTTCCCTCTTCCAGAGGCAGACACATCAAGGACTGCTGGGAGCAGCTTGTCTCTGAGAAAGCCTCTTAGTCCCAGCTCTACAATCCTGCTCAGTCCCCATCCAGCGGTGGACAGGCGCCTGCCTCCCGCACACCTCGGCTGGCATCAAACAGGGCTGGTACACATCTTGAGAAGCTCTGCCAGAGGTCAGATTTGGGAGCTATATGCTCTGTCACACGCAAACAAGGCTTATTTTATGCCAAAAGTCCTTACCGCCTTTGGAAAAAGTGCCACAGGTCAGCATGGACTAGATACCAGCCTCCCAGGACGTGGTTCCAGAAGAGTTAAGAATTACTGAGTCATGAACAGGGGTGAGTTTATAAAATTCATTCTGTTGCTCTGCCTGGAAGGTCAAAGACGTTACTTCAAGAACTGGAACTGTGCTTAGAGGTCATTGCCCAAGCACAAATTGCAACAGCACAACCACATAACCACAAAATCTGAAGAGATATAGCTGGAGAAGTCAAAGGGTTAGCAAGGACTGCAGCCTGGGCCTTGAGAAATACAGAAACCTTGCAGCGTCCTAGGTCTTGGCTCTGGAGAGTGTCATGAGTTGGCAGGGCATAGGCTGAACTCAAAGAAAACTTAAACTTCCAGCTACACAAAAGAATTCTTTTAGAAGTCAGTGACCAAATCTGTGCAGAAGTTTTGTTTTTGCTCATACCAAAACAATTTAATTTTCCAAATCTTAGACCTTTGCCCCACATTTAGAAAAGGAAAAAAAAAAAAAATAAAATCCTCTTTTGTTTTTTTTTGGGGGCTGAAATTGTTTGCCAAATGTAACCAGAGTTTGGGAATAATATTGATTCCCCCCACCCTTAATCACATTTGTTGGCCAATTTACTCTTCACTGATATTTTGCTGCCATCTGCATATGAACAACTTGAAAGTAAAGCCCACCATACTGAGGATGCCAAAGTGAGAAAACGTACCCCCAAAATAAATCACCGGCTGGATTTCTTCAGGGAAAAAAAGTTTAAGAAACAATTTGAGCAATACAATCAAGAGAAAAACCCAGCAGGTACTGCGACAAAAGGCTTACAATGTGCAGCTTGGACGTACTGACCACCGCCATGAAATCACAAGCCATGCCTAAATCCACAATTAGGCTCACAGCAGCAGCCTAAAACCGTAGCCAGGTCATTATGGCTCAAGTCAGATGAGCCAGGCTCCCAAACGATCTGGACTAAAGCCAGACCAAAACCACTCTTTAAGCTGTAGAAATATTAGACAAAAATCCCAGACTGATAGGGAATTCACTGTTGGCTTCTTCCTACCTTCTAGATGAGGTAGACACTTCAGCCCCCTTCCCCATTTTTTAAATTACTACAACGTAAGTGCAGTCCCATTTAAAAACTCTTCTGTTGAAAGGTACTTTGGTGTTGGCTGAGCATTGTTTAACGAGCGGAGGCTGGTTTTAGTCACTCTGGTGTAAGCTGCAGGCACACTGCGCCACCCCTTGTCCCAGGCCGGGCGGGGAGTCCAGCGTTTTCCCTTCACACAGGGTCGGTGCCACACATGATTCAAGGAACGTATTCTCATCAAATCTGCAGTTCCAGAAGCACCTCAGATTTTAAAGCATTACTCGATATGCTAACTCGCTCAGCAACCACAAGACAACAGATGGAGCGGAGGTATTTCTGTGTCCCAAACCCTGGCTTTGGTTAAATGTCTGCAGTTTGGTATGATGGTGGACATTTTAGCTGATAAAATGGACTGAAGCAGCTGCTCCAGTGCCGTGAGCCTTGTTTTTGGCTACAGTTGGAGCTAAAGGGCCAGGCCATGTTAAAAAAGAAATAAAAAAAAAGCCTCACATTCTCTAGAAGGGGAACAGAAGGATACATCTAATACATTCCCTGCCTAGGCAAAGGATGCTGGCGTCTCTGTTAGAAGGCAGTGAATACGGACCAAAAAGCTGCTTCGAAATGGTGGATAAGCCTCAATGTTGCAGTTTTTCGGAGGGGGCGGGTGTGTGTGTGTGTGTAGATGCCTGGAGAAATAAAGAGATTTTTTCCAGAGTGAACCAGGCAAACCCTGATCTATCAAGGAAAGCAAGTGAGCAGTGCGACTTACAAAGACCGATTTCCCAGGGCTTGGGGTTTGATTATTCAATATCTAACAGAAGCGGGAGCTCTACTCAGAGCTTCTCCGGAAGCAGAGGCATGTGTCCCGTGTGGATTCATTAACGCCTAATAATGTAGCCCAGCTTACCCCTAACCCTCCCCTCAAGGGGGGAATCAATTTGTGTCTCTTTGCTTTGCCTGGCCACCGATTTTCACTGAACTTTTCGTCTAAAATTGCCTAGTGGATTCAAAAGCTTTTCGAACAGGAGTGACAAGCATGAAAACAGATGATACAATCACATAAGCCTCATGCCCTTAAGAAAACAGGCTAAAAGTGGCTTAGGACCTTTTCTGGCACAAAACTCCTAATAGCTGATCATTTCAGAATGAAGTTTGTTTTGGTTTGGTGTTTTGTTTTTTTCCTTTACACCGTTAGGATAAGTAGAGATAATTAAGGGATCCAGGACTGCAATGTGGTGCACACAGCAGACGCCTGAACTCGCGGGTGACCTGGGCAGAAAGCATTTCAAGTATGACGGCTACGCTAATTGGGACCACGCTGCCACACGCAAAGTAAGGCATGGCAGCTCTTCCTCCTGCTGCCAAAGTTACCAGGAAATACTTTCTTCCTTAACTGTTTCTGAAAGGACAGACTACTAACGACTACTGCTAATTTGTGTTGTAAACACCCAGCTCTCAGACCCCAGGAAAGTATAGATCACTCCGCCCGTAACTTGGACCCAATTATTCCTCCAGGTCTTGGGCTGAGATGCAGGTTTCCAAGTACGGCACAACGACTGACCCTCTAAATAAAGAGCCACTACTGTCTCGCATGCGCTTCATGCTTTGAATCTATTTGCGTTTTTTAACTGCTGGCACCATTAAGGGAGATGCTGTTCTAAATTAAAACCAGCCCATTGCTTCCCTAGGCTTAATTAAGAGCAGGGCTGTACATTCTGGCACCAGCAGTATTTTCTTTTCAATTAATGGACTTAACAGGCAGCAGATGCCAGTGTCTTCCTTTCTCCCCTCTCCAGCAAGCACCCCACCTCTATTTTAAAATCATTGACAATGATTTAAAAAAAGACGGCTAATTCAGATACTGCTTCTCGAACTGAGAATAGTTGTTAAAAACAAACAAACAAACAAACAAATCCTCCAAAAAAAAATCCAAACCAAAACAAAAAAATGCCATGTACGTTTCCATGCTGAGAGAGCCCGTAGTAATCTTCTATTTTCGCTACACTTCAGGACAGATAATAGATACTGAATAAAAAAAGAGAACGGTGCATTAAACAGTGCAAACCATGAGAGTCTAGGACCTAACTTTGTGTGTGATTTACCATCAAGTCCAACGGTAAGGCCAGCAGGGAATGGGATATGCAAAAAGATTGCAGGTGATTTTTTTTTACTGAGAGAATTCACGCATTTCAACTTGCTTGCATTGTTCCTTGAACATAAAGCACAAAGGGCAATCGGTTACTCCTCTTACTGGAAAACTGGAGAATTCCAGTTCAAAATACACGAACTGTATTTCGGACATCAGTCGCTCCCTGATGGCAGGACGTTAACCTATGTCTGCCACCGTAGCTAAACCTCAGTGCTGTAAGTGCAGACTTCGAAACAGGATTTTTATTTGATTAATAGCATATGCAAGAGTGTAGAAAGCTAAAAATTAAAACAAAAGGAGAGGTTGTCTGGGGACAGCTTCAACTTCTAGGTGGATGTCTCACCCAGAAAACATCTTCGCCTGCCTCCTCGTACAGCCTATTCTTGTATAGCCCTATCTTCAGGCAGTAATTGTAACGATTAGGCTAATGAACGTGACGCAGTATTTCCTGCTAGCCTGGGAGCCAGGTACCAGCGCACAAGCCCAGGACGGAGGATGCATCTCCTATTCATAAAGGGATATAAACCAGTTGAACTCATGCCTGAATCGAGCAGATTATCACCAGACTACACATGGCCCTGGCCAACCTGGTGAGATCTGTCAAGTTTCAGATAAATGTTCTTTTACTGGTACTGACATAAACCAATGAACTGTGGTTCATAGTTAGGGAGAATAAAATTCCAACAGCTCCAAAAAGCGAGCTTCCTCCTAACTCAAAAATACTTCAGAAATGAACATTTTAACCCGTAAATGCAATGCGGTGGTTAAAAAGCATCAAACAGGCAACCCTGAAGACATGGTTCTTTGTTCAGGTGTGCGATAGGTTTCATAAAGATAAAATGAGATCTTCGCAAGTAGCTGTCTGAGGCTACCACTAACAAATGTCACCTCCAGCCCTGCATTTACTTCACATTCAGCTGGCATATTTGCTGAGAATGAAGTGCCACCCACCTATATCTTTATGTATCTTTATATTTATATACCTGAACAGCAGCACGACGGCTGGACTCCTCCACTGTTAGGCGTTGCAGACAGCAGTGAGGTAGTACCTGCTTCGCAGACATTAACATCTAAATTTTTATTTAACCTCTACCTGCAAATCAACATGTCTACCTAACACTTTGCAAAAATCCTTCTGCGGGTAACAGACCAACGAAGCCTGGTTTACAATACATTTGAGTATCAGTTTTATGAGCCGGTGTTGATTCTCTAATGTATAATAAGAAGCTGTAGGCATTACCCCTGTGAGATTATTGCTTCCCTCTCTCTCCTCTACGTCGTTGCCTGCTTCCATTAAACTTTCTAGACCTTGCTCTCTTTAAGGTGACTACGCCTCTTTGTCTGGAATTTGCCAGACTTCTCTACTCCAGATACTTTGGTGGGGGATTCAACAGAAATACAGGACACTCGCATAAACCTTGTTTGCTTGGAAACTTAAAGACAGTGTTGGGGGAATCATTTAGAGCTCAGGATGATAAGCACGCTGTCCAGTCAATGGGGACTATATGCAGGTTTCAGATACACCTGATAATAACGATGCCTTTTTGTCTGAATCACATGTAAAATCCTATAGTCTACCAGATACCGCTTCCTTTTCTCAAGTCAGGAGGTTTAAGGTTGTTCTCATAGCGCTGAATTGCAGTGCCCCAAATCAGGGCTTCCATTTTACAACACTGAGCCACCACTGCTTGACAAAGCAATCTTGAAACCTAACCATATTTAATGCTCGAGAATATCTGTCTGTCCCACGTGCCGTGATGAATTTCATAACGTGGAGATCCTTCTTTTACTGAGACTTGTGAGCACTCGCCTCTCTCTAAGCTGGCTCCCACATCACCCTCAAAGAGCATCCCTCAGTTACTGTCCCCTACAGTCACAGAATCTTCATGGTTGGAAAGGACCTTTAAGATCATCGAGTCCAAACAAACAACCTACCATCTCTGCCACTAGAGCATGCCCTGAAGTGCCACATCTAGACGTTTCTTAAACACCTCTAGGGATGGTGATTCAACCCCCTCCCTGGGCAGGCTGTTCCAGTGCCTGACCACTCTCTCAGTAAAGTCATTCCTCCTAATATCTAACCTAAACCTCCCCTGCCGCAGCTTCAGA
>VXBH01008170.1:116039-204596 GCA_013400035.1 Rynchops niger
AAAAAAAAGATAAAAATATCACTGCAACATTAGCTTAAAAGTTGAGTAACCTCTACGTGTTCTTTCCCTCAAAAACAGAGCAAACCTGCAGCTTGGCTATTTATTGTGCCCCAGGTGAAGAGCAGTAACTGAGTGCACGCTCTGAGCTCCTGGAAAACACAGTAATTTAATTTAGTGCTCAGAAAAGAAGCAAGATTTAAGTGCCTGGAATATAGAAAATGGGTGATGATATGACTTTTTTAAAAAAAGAAAACAAACCCCCTCCGGAATAGGTTTTCAAAACAAGTCAGTAGCCAAAAGCTCTTGGACTCTCCTGAAAGATGAGATTTTGGTTTTCTAACTAAATCTAAGTGTTGCTTTAATATACTCTGCTTCTGGTCTCGTTCTTTGTCCTCTCCCTCACATATAAAAATGGACATGTGCTCTAAGACAAGCATGACAATTTATGTGAAGTTCATTGATCTCTTGGTTTTGATGTAGACATGGTTTAGATATGGAACTCAAACATGCATTTGATTATTAACTTACTGTTATAGGTGACAGTAAATGAAATACATAATCCTCAGGAAAATAAGTAACAAAAGCTAATGTAAAAAAGCTTGTGTTTTTGAAGAGTTTCTATTACTCAAGGAATACAAACAGCAAGAAAAAAAACAAAGTATGGCAATGAAACCATGTTTTAGCACATCTATCTACTTAGACATTGAAGACCTGCATTTTCAAAAAATAAAGGCACATTAGAAAGTTTTACCCAGACTTTTGAAATATAACGTCAGCAGTATCTTAAGAGTTAGGTGTTCAGCTAATTAAATACTACAGCCTACTAGGAAAAAAAAAAAAAAAAAATCGGTATTGCCTCACCAATAATGCAAACGCACCCCTCAAAGGGCATGCCATGGGAGGAAAGAAATATGGACTCACTTTTCGGTGTAGCCCTTGCAGCCATCTTCTCAAGTTGTAACAGAGAGCACCCCGAGGCATGTTAGCACTGCACCTGGCTGAAGTTCCTCGAGAATGTAAGGTCTGGACTTGCTAAGTTCACAGCTAGGCCAGGCAGCTGCTGATTTTTGTTCCTTCTCTAAGTTCTGTAGCAATTCCTTCCAAGGCTTCAAGACTAATATATGCTCTGGCCATGACCAGAGCATCATCTTGGATTAAAAATATGTTTACCACTCCCTGTAACCATCCTCAGTCTTTCATTTTACTCTGCCCATTGAATAAACAGAGCAATGCAGAACGTCATGTGTGAAAATTGTCGCCCCATCAAGTTCAGTGGGTGCTTGATTTGGCAGGACAGTCGAAACAGGCTGTGATCAACAAAAAGGGAAACAGCTCCGATTTTTTGGTCAGTAAGGGTGCTTTCAAAAGTTACCCAGCAAAAATTCTTGGAAGCAAACCTACCTGTGCAAAATAACAACTACGCATTAAACAGGCTAAATCAGTTTAGATTGTTTGTGTCTCTCCCATTACAAGTCTGGTCCCTATAGTATAATAAGTATTATTTGTATCAGACAAGCTTTATGCATCGATTTGGAGAACTATTCAAAAATTAGCTGATTACGCTCTCAGGCTGTTTTTCCCTTCCTTCCTCCCAGCATCCTCTCAAGCTTTCCTCTTCCTTGATTTCTTGTTCTAGCTCTATAAATCACTCTCCTCCTTGCGTATCTCACATGTTTTCCTTGAAACTGCATTCCTCTCAGCCACCAATTTTGTAAACTAGCAAACGAAACAACAGGATTTCTCTGGCAAGAGTTACTTTACATAAACCCTGGCTGTTGCCTGTTTGTGGTTGTGCTGCTCATTAGGCCCAAAGCGCTGGCAAGACGTGCACCACATTCACCTCTACGTGTTCTTTCCCTCAAAAACAGAGCAGAGTCGTCTTCCAGCTTCCTTAAGCAAAGCCAAAATATCCTTCATGTAAGGTGCCTAACTGAATCCAAAGCCTGTGGAGATACAGTAACCTGCGCAAAGAAATTCTTCTACAACATCCCTCACCATGCAGGTGCAATATTCTTCTAATTGTTAAATACAATAGTTGATTTTAAGTTCACTACAGGGTAGATACTCCTTACCTGAAAAAAACATTTGAGCTCCATTATCACAACCTGCCCTCTGACAACCAGTAAAGCGTGACTAATTTGTGAGAGAGGATTCTTCAATGAAGGTAGAGCTAATTAAAATAATAAAAAGATACTACAAGATAAAGACCTACAGAAGGCAAGTAGATAGCAGGTCTGGAACAAAACCTCCTAAAAGACAAAATCTGCTGCAGAGACCTTCAGTCAATCGGTAGTTCAGGACATGCTGACTCCCAGCAAGCACTGGCACCGCACTCACAATGTACGCTGGATTGGACAGAAACGTGGAAGAGAAGCACTCCCATGTAATATTTGGCATTGCCACTAGAACACGAATCGCTCTGACAGCAGAGATCGTACAGAAGCTTATTTCTCTCCATTCCCCTTTAAGTATATCCCTTGAGCAAGCAGGGGAAAATAAATGGTTCTTGATAGGCATAACTGCTGACAAAACTATTCTTTGGAGGGATCAGAAAGCCAACTTCATCCTACATGAAGAAATGAATACGTGTGGTTTATTAGCCACCACATAAGGACAAAGCAGACAGACTGGTTTTCATTTTAAGCACCGCTGTTCACATTGGTTCAACTGACCTTGACACTTTTATACTCATGATAGAGTTTAAGTAGGGTCTAAAGATAAAATTTTCCCTTTGGCTTCCTGCTCCCTGTTCCTGTGAATTGGCGAGTACAGAGTATCTCTGTGGTAAAGTCTTACAAACAACCCGTATGACATTTTTTAGATAGTAAACCAATATAAATGCTGGTATCATAATCTGCTTCTATTTTATAGCTGCAATTCATACATACTCTTTGGGCTTAATACCACAATATTTTACTTTTAACAGTATTATCTGTATGACAGGTAAGTAAGCACAAGAGGATATAATTTATATATATTTCGAATGAAAGTTTCATTAAGTCCCCATTAAAAGGTCATTAAAGTTAACACAGAACTAAGAATGAGAAGATCCTGTCACAAACTAAGCAACGGGAGGCATAAACAGGAGACAAAAAAACCTCTTAGATGAGCCTTCCACAGCACAGAAAGGATACTGGGCTCAACCCCTGTATTCTTCTAAGTGGCAAAATTCCCACAGGGTTCAGTAGCATTCTGCCTGACATTTGAAGCTCTAGAAGTGAGGGGGAATACAGTAGCGTACCTTTAATTATGACCAACTGACTTAGAAAGCCTCCCAAGTGGGGAAAAAAAAAGGTTGGGGGGGTCATCAGCAAAAGAGCTAACTCGCCAAAAACAAACTCAAGAAAACCTGATCTCTTGAAAACACATTACTAACAGACGGGCATCGAAATGCCTGCAAGGACCTGTGGCTCCCGGCTTATGCTGTGATAGATCAGCCTTCCAGAAACAAGATCAGGACATCGTGATGGGCAGCTCTCTGTTCAGTTTGCAGAGACGGAGTGAACACAACTAAAATTGATAGTCATGAAATTGAAAACGCTACACTGGGTAAGTCAGTGGCACGTCCTCTACACGATGTCTGATGGGGTCTTATTATCTACAAACCAAACGACACCTAGAAAAGCTCAGAGAGAGACAAAACTGATTTTAGTGAAGATCTGAAAAATGTAAACAAAGGCAGTCAATGATACAGTATATGATTACTTAATCTATTCCAGAGTTGAACAGGGTCTACAGCAACAAAGAAGAGCAGACCATGCCTTTTTCATGTACAGTTCTACAGTTTAGGGAAAACTACACGAAATGTCACAGCACCAACCAAAACAAATAAGAGTTTAACACTCCCAAACCCCATTTCTTCTCCATTGCACACAAAAAAGGGATAATCTACTCACCTCATCTATGTGCCCAGTAAGGTTATAATGCTCAGCTCTGCTTCTCCTTCTTAAATGAGGAAAACAGTCTAGAATCTGTGTGAGATGAGAATTTATATGTTTAAACTGCCTAAAGGTTATCAAAGACGTTTGGAAGACTTGGCCAGATCCCAACCATATGTCACTCTATAGACAATGACTTTTCTTTTTTAAAGAAATTCATAGTCTTGAGATAGTAGCTATTACTGGTCCCTGACAGGCAAGCACTGATAAGAGCAGCACCTTGCTCTACCATTAGATTTCCACACAAAGCCATCATTTGCAGGGAGATGGAATGCTTCACTCAACATTGAACTGTCTCAGGTTTATAGATTTATAATTGAGGAAACAACCTGCAGCCAAAATGTGATTCTCTGCAATTAAGAAACAAGTCTCCTGTAAAAGAACTGTGATGTCAACAGCAACACCAACGGCACAAGTGTAGCCAAAAGATTACAAAATATGCTTCATGACAGCGTGAAAAAAACCAAGAAATTCCAGGCCACAGCTCGTCTCCTCCTCATTTTAAAAAGACTTAGTAGCTGCCCAGGTCCCTACCTGCTTTGCCCTCTCAAGGATTTTTCAGCCAACACCACCACTTCCGAGAGCCACGGGTAGGGTCTTGCTGCTGAGTTCAGTACCTAGAGGCTAATAAAAGCTTGGAGGAAGGGGCAGCTGGCCTTTGGTACGTATTTATACAGTGACTTACAGAAGGGATTCTTGGTCCACAGGCACTACGGGAAACATCTACTGCAGTGAAGTGAGGTCATAGATTTATCCCCAGTGTGCCTTGGGGTGATACAGGGCACACATTTGGTGTAAATCCTCAAGACTGTAGCCCTAAACTCAGATGCTCATAAGGAATTCTTTTTCCTTGCTGTTTATACTCTAGGAAAAAAAAAATATTGCATGAACAGCAGCATACTTCAGCCTTGAACTTCAAAAGACCTTTTTCTCTGGCTGAGGGGGGGATCCCTTCAAACAAAGATGAGCAGACTGATCCAACTCTGAAACTTCCTCTCATTAGCCACTGTGATTTCCTATTTCCGTAAGCAATGTATTTCCCACAAAGATCAGGCTGTTTTTCATAGCAACGCTATTAACAGATATCCTTCGGGGTTTTTGTGTGTGTGCTTTTCATTGTTGTCCTTACAAAGCTAATTTCAAAGCATTAGGATATGTTGTCTTCATAGCACAAAACTGACAGATGTTCCATATGTTAAAAATAAACCGTAATGCTATTCTTGTGCTGCCCTCAATGGGTTTTTCCTTTTATTTTTCGTACTTTTTGGAAGTTGTATTACCTATACAGAAATTACACTGGAATAAACAGTTCTTTTAACAAGGCATGGGAAAGACCTGTGTCAAGGTGCAGGTTTTGAGGATTCAGCAGATAGTCTATAAAATGCTCATCTGGATTTGCTCTTGAGTTGGAACTGCTCCGAGTGCAGCGTAACAGCAAGTAACTGACAAAGGAGCTAGACAGACACGTCCTAGGAAATGACATCCCAGAATGACATGAGAGTAAAAAATACCTACTTGCTCTGAAGACTGAGCAAAAACCAGGCAAATCGAAAACCTGCATCTGTACGTCTGAAGATACGATTGGCAATGAGCAGGATTCAAAGCAACAGATGAGGTTGTGCTTTGCCCCTTGTGGCACCTGGAGGGGCTGTGGGTGAGCCAACGCCAAACTACAGACAGCACTTAAATACTTCCAGCTTCAATGTTACATACAACTTGGGGTTGTCGTGTTTGATAGAACTGCAAGACAACCTCTATATAGTTCCAAAAACATATTCCTGGAGCTCAGGCTCAGCTGCCCTATGCAACACTTCCGCAGGATGGCACACGATCAGCTCCACTTGAGTAGAAGCCAGCACGTTGCTCCATAATGGAGACCACTTGGTGCCCATGTTTGCAGGAGATGGAAGCTCGCAGCTTCCTCACAGCCAGCTGTCGGCCAGACCCTTAAAAGAAGTTGAGGTGCTGAGGATGAGGTTAAGGAAAAGCATGGCTTGCTTCCAGCCACACGAACATACCAGAGGGTCGTGCCGCCATCCAGTGTGACCTAGACAGGCTGGAGAGCTGTGCAGAGAAGAACCTCATGAGGTTCAACAAAAGCGAGTGCAAGGTCCTGCACCTGGGGAGGAAGAATGCTAAGCACCAGTATAGGTTAGGGGTGGACCTGCTGGGAAGTAGTTCTGAGGAGAAGGATCTGGGGNTTATCATGGCATTCAAGTCTCTAAAGGGTGGGCTGAAGGAGGATGGAGCCAGGCTCTTTTCAGTGGTTCCCAGTGACAGGACGAGGGGCAATGGGCAGAAGCTGGAACGTAAGAAGTTCCGTTCAAATATGAGAAAAAAACTTCTTCACAGAGAGGGTGACAGAGCCCTGGCACAGGCTGCCCAGGGAGGGTGTGGAGTCCCTTCTCTGGAGATTTTTCAAGACCCGCCTGGACGCAGTCCTGAGGGATGTGCTCTGGGCAATCCTGCTTTAGCAGGGGAGTGGGACTAGATGGTCTCTAGAGGTCCCTTCCAGCTCTGAAAAATTCCGTGACTCCATGATTCAGCTGGAACACCGTCTCCTACGACGCCAGGTAATGCAGGGAGCAAAGTATATTGCTTGGAAACTCACAAAAAGACTCAAAAGAATTTCTTTCCAAATTTATCTCTAAGCAGCACAAAAAAGCTAAGGCCCAGGACACCACTTTTCCACGCTGCAATTAACCAAATGTTAAGGAGAGATGGTATCAAAGGCAGCCAAACCAGCTTTAGAAATCTTGTGCCATCTCATGCTCAAGCATGGATGAGAATGGCAAAAAAGTTATCCCTACCTGGATTCGCAGTTCTTCCCAAATAAGTCAATAAAGTAGGGACAAACACAAAGATTCATGCTCATGGGCAGAAACACATGCTATACCTTCCAAGAACGGTCACCCTGCAATTTGTTAGCCTGCCGATCCTTTGTTCAGCAGAAGCAGCTCAAAACCAGCTCTGCGAAAACCTCACTAAAACACTCACCTTTGAAACTGATGTGAATTTGGTTCGATCAAGCTAAGAACGTACAATTTTACGTGTTACAAAAAGCAGTGGATTATCCCACAGGCGAACCCAAAACACAGCCCTCTTATTATTAAGCAACAATGACAAAACAGTAATATCTATGAAAATTTATGCTGGATTTTCATTTACCCTAGAAAGACTACGAACTAGCTACATTTTGCAATGCGAGGCTCGATGACATTATTCCTTGCCAACATGGAGTTTGACACCAACTGCTCATGCCAGTCTGCGCCCATAATCTCTATCTGCATAAGTATCCAAATAATACTGTTTCTACTATCAATAATGATAATAAAAAATACCTCCCCCACATCAGGCCCAGTGAGAAATCACTATCTGAAAGCATTTCAAACGCTGTCAACCATGAAAATCAATCAGCGCTGACAACCTCAGCTGAAACGGGGCTCACTGAGGCCGTTTTCAGCATCACTGGAGAGCTGCCAGCCTAATCCCCTTGCTGTAAATACAACGCTGCAAGCGCCTCCTGACAAGGGAAAATGAGCAGATTACACGGGGAGGTAACAAGCTTGAACTGCAACACGTAATGAATGGGGGGGAGAGGGGAAAAAAAAAAAATCAGCCTCTCTCTGTGCTCACAAACTATTTGCTTTTGACCAATCTTTTGACTAAATCTTCCAGCAAGAGAAGTTACCGCTACACACATTACTACCATCTCATTCTGGAAATATGGTGGCAGTTGTAAAAGGCAAGCTCTTTTGCCCAGTCAAACAGAAAATAAACGATTTTCAAGTTCTCGGTTTCTCTCAACTTTACTATACCAGCCTGATCCACGCAGTTGCTAGCTACCGGAAAGCAGGTTTGCTGTGTGACCCCGGGAATCGCTCCATCCCGGACAGAACACTACACCCGAGGCTGAGCGTGTTCTGCCGCGTCCTCTGATGAGGAGGCTGTTGAGTGGTCGCACTGCAGCATCCTCTGGGCTCTCACTTCGGCCCATCCAGGAAACAGTATTTAAAGTGAGTAGATGGTCATTGAGACGGACGTGTAATCAAACTGACCACTCACATCTTCCAATATTCAAGGTGCTCTTAAATGAAACTGGCACTTTTATCACCCTTTCGTACGCTCGTGGCTCCTTGGAAACGGTGCTCGCTTGCTACGGTGAGAAACTGAACTCGAATCCAATAACGAAAATCCCACTGGTGATTCACAGATTTGTCTCATTCCTTAAATCCCATCCAGGAATGCTTAAACACTTCTTGACTTAGGCTTTATCAGTGCTATGACCCGAGTCAGTTACCACTCTCCCTCGCACACACGCAGCCTTTGGTCTGTTGTGCAAACAGCTGGCAGTTCTTCTCTGAGAATTTTTCCGCCAGCTAGAAATTGCAAATATTTTTACAAAGCTTCCTCCTGGCTTTCAGAACTTCACTGAAAGGAGTCTGTGCAGAGGTCTATATGCTACTGAAAACAGCCATGCACGTGTGGAGGCGTGCGTGTTCCCGTGGGTTATCGGAGAGAATGCTTAAGTAAGTATCAAACCCCTCAAATATTCTCCTAGTTTTTGTCTTTGTTGTTGGACACCAGGGCTTTATGATTTTAATGGCAGTATCTTTTCAAAAACTTCACGCTCTTGAACAAAGAGGCTAACGTTTCAAAACACTGCTTTACACTTCAGTTCTCACCAAACAGCTGTTACAGATAATATTCCTGCCTTATTATTATTCATGAACGTTCAACTGAACTGGTTTTTTTTGTTTCCACAAATGTTAGGGAAATGGCTGCTTTCTCCAGAGCTGAAAGGGTGTTTGTGCAAGAACAAGAATCCCCATTATTACCTTGATGTTCATTATTCTCAGTTGTTCATTTCCTCCCTTTAGAAATTTAAATCACGCAATCAGAACAGAGAAAACCCGTCACCTAACTTGTAAGACCACTCACGCACCACCAATTCCAAAAAGGAAAATAATTCAAATGAGCTATTTATAAATAATTGTTTATCCAAACTACTCTGTGAATTAATGTCATGTTTGCTGAAATCAGAAAGAGTAAAATGGCTTGGGAAACCCTGCAGTCCACAGTGAACGCTGCCATTATTTTTTAGCAGTAAGCCCCCGACCAGCCTTCCTTGTGAACAGCTCTACACAACTAGCCACTAGGTATGTGGATACTGGTGATGAAAGCAAGAGGATCATAAATGCTTGACACTTTTAGCTATAAATATTCCCTTTTCTACCGCACCTTTAGTGAACATTATCCATCTTAGAGATTTTAAATTAAATTTAGTAGTATATTTTGATACAAGAAGTTGGCAGTCTCCAATGTACTCACATGGCAAACGGATTTATGTGATGTATAAACAGCAGATAAAGTATAGGCAACCTGTAAAACATCAGTAGGAGAAACACACGGATTTTTCACCTCTTCAAATTTGTTTTCATGCTTAATAAACTAAAGGCTTCCCTATTTGAAAAGCTTCTTTAGCAGAGAGACCATCTGAGCAACAAAGTTGATCTTTGCTCTGCCAGCACATCTGGAAATCAAATCTGACAACTAATTCTGAAACTGAAAGAATGGAGATTTAGATGAGATTATCAGGAAGAAATTTTTCACTCTGAAGGTGGCGAGCCCATGGCCCAGGTTGCCCAGAGAAGCTGTGGCTGCCCCATCCCTGGAGGGGTTCAAGGCCAGGTTGGACGGGGCTTGGAGCAACCTGGGCTGGTGGGAGGTGTCCCTGCCCAGGGCAGGGGGGGTCAGAATGAGATGACCTTTAAGGTCCCTTCCAACCCAAACCATTCTGTGATTTCTATGAATTCACAGAGTCTGTCTTACGTGTGTCGTTGGTGTTTTCAAAGTGGAAACTGCAGACTCAGACAAAAATCTGCCTCAAAAAAAGAAGCTTCAGTGAGTACAGGGAAGGATAACTGCTTTAAACACAGGTAACAAAAGACAAGAATAGTCATTTTTCTTAAGAGCACAAAGGCACACAGGAAATCGCACAAGAATCTGTGCTGGGGTCTCTCCCAGGCAACATATTCCCAGATGATATGAAAATAGGTGACCAATAACACAAAGTTCGCAGGTACCAATATATCAAGACAGGAAAGACGGAGAATTTCAAAGAGTTGCAGACAAGACCTCACTAAACATGTGAGGAATAAAAGGGCAGATGAAACTGAGGTAGAAAAATGTTAAATCATGCACATAGGAGTATGTAATCCTAACTTTACCTGTGCGGTGATGGACTACAAATCAGTCATTTCAGAACCCAACCTTGGGAGTTAACAAGACTGCTGAATAAAAATGCCAGCTCAGTGCTCCCTAACTGTCAGAAAAGCAAAGAGAGTGACAGGAATTAAGCACAGAAAAGCAAACAGGGAATAGTAACTGTGACGGATTTACATACAGAGCAAGATTGTGTTTTCTTACCATCTGAAAAAGGATGCAACTGAACTAGAAAATACTTTCAGCCTGAAACAGAGATGACTAAGTAAGGACATGGATAAGGGCTACTGAATGTCAAGTGACACAGAGAAGATGCCTGGAGATGGGCCATCCACTGCACTTTCTAGAAAAGGAATTGGGGGCATCAAATGAAACCTGCAGGTGGCAAATTCACAAGCAGCAGAGGAAGCGGCTCTGCACGCAATATCTTGTTAGACTGTGAAACTCACCTGCGCAGAATGCTGTAAATGCTGAAGAGGACTACAGATTCAAAAAGCAATTGGAAAAATTACTGGAACTACTATCTGAATATGTCACCTCTGACTCGAGAAGTCTTTGAGGTCAGAACACTGCTATGATAATTAGCAGTATATTCTTGCCCTGTTATGGTGCGATTTTCCAGGCTTTGAATCTAGTTCCTGTTGGATACAGGGGCTAGGTGGACATTTTGGGTCTGACATATGTCAAAAGGCAGAATTTAGTCAAATCAGATTTAAATTGGCTTTTAGTATGTTATCTGTGTACCACTCAAGAACCCTTCAGTAGTGTTCCTGTAGTGAAAGGCCTCTAGAAGAAAAAATGTAACTATTACAGGTCCTTTCAATGCATTTATAGATCAGTTCGGGTCTAGAGAAAAATAAAAACATACATATCCCCCCCAGTTAGGTCCATTACAATAGCATTGCTACAGTAAGCAACCAAAACACTTAGCAGCTTTGGCCGGCTGGCTGAAAAACCAGGAATCTTTTTTTTTTAAACACATGTAGGAGCGATGAAGCGTTGTTCTACTGTTCTCAACTGTGTGACCTGATGTTCACCTTCCATAAGTCATTATCCAGCCATAACTTGCACTGTCTCTTCATTAGCCGTGTCGAAAGGATACATGCTTATTCTGGCTGGAAAATCCTAGCCACAAAGCACACTTCTATTCTTCCTATAACCACATGAACGATACTCCCAACCACAACCAAACAAGAAGTTTTTACTGAGAGGATTTACCCTAGTCTGTAAGTGCAAATGGCAATGATAAAAAGGAAATTCAGAATGAAAAAGCCAACCCCCAGGTCACTGATAGTAGAAATTACAAAGGAAATCGAGCACTAGAAATCAGGAAAAGCACCTCTGTGATCCAGAGAAAATACATAATTGAAAAAATGGGAGAACCCCGTGCAATCAGGACAAGAATCAATTGTGCGTGCATCGGGCAGCTTCTCAATTCACAGCAGGAATCGAGCTGCCACTCATATGCTGAAGAGATTTCCAAGAACCAATTAAACCCTACCAGAGGGAGGGGAACAGAAAACAAGGGGGAAAAAGAAACTAATATCCTTAAACTCTTCCACATTTTTCAACTGCAGGCTGGTGCATACCTACCAAGGTGGCTGCAGTGAGGGAGCGGGGCAGGCGGCATGGGCAAGGCGGTGTTTTAGGCTGAAGAGGAGAACAGGCCGGAGAGCAGGAGCCTGGCATGAGCCCCCCATCCGCCTGAGCACACTGCTCCCCGTTAATCATCCGCTGCAAACCCGGGTTTCAGCAGCGGGTCTGACAAGAGAGCCAGGATCTCATAAAACCCTGACAGACTGAGGGTGAGACAGCCTCCTGCCTGTCTCTCTCCTTCCCTTTGAAATGTGGGGTAAAGGCTGGGGGAGAACAAAAAGACACTGATGATTGATAACAACTTAATATCGTTGTGCAGCTTTATCAGGCTTTTTAACTAATGACTACAGCAACTCCACCTCTACAAAATCAATCATCATGTCATAAAAGTCTGAAACACTACAAAATTAAGTGCCTGCCCCAGGGATAGAGAGCATGTGTCATGTTTAAAGTGAACCTAATTCCGCTGGGGGTCCCTGGATGTTATTTTTGACTTTCATTTCCCTAGGAGACATTCAGAGATGGGGAGAGACGTACATGGCAAGAGAACCCAGAACTAGTGCGTTCCCTTAAAGAAGCTATTCAAGTAATCCTTTAACTCACTTACCAGAGCTCTGTGCTTATCGGAGAAGTGAATAATTTAACCACAAATGTATCAGAGGGAACAACCCCGCAGCAGCTGAGCAGGATGAACAGTGCAACCTTGTGCTTCCCCAAGATGCTCGGTCTTCAACAGAAAGGCAACAAATCCCACATATTAGATTCTATGTCCTCACTTTATGCACTACAAACCGCCTCTTTCTTTTTAACTTTAACAATGTCTGGAAACCATCCACTTTGAGCCACCCTCCTCAAACACAGACAAGAGCAAGCAGGTGATGATGAGCCTGTGGAGTATTTGACACGTTCAGTATACCTGTTTAAGGACAGACAAGTGGAATCAAGACTGTGTTTCTGTAGGTACAGAGCACTCCTTGAACTTCACTGGGAAACTTTCACCTTCCCCATCAGATTGCCTTGCGTCATCAATAATCTGTCCAGGTGCTTTTCATGTCAATATATTACTCTGGACGGCCCTGGTGAGATGATTTAGTCTTTATCACTCAAAGACAGAGAATTAGAAGTAAGGTATTGAAACTCAATATCCATTTTTAAGAGGGGGAAAAAAGCTAGGATCCTTAAGGAAGTGATCGGTGGAAGGAAGGAGAAAGGGCTGATTAAAAATAAATAATAATAAAAAAAAATCAGTTCCTAATTCAGGACTCGGCAGCTTTTCTCCCTGCTAGCAGAGAAAAAAAACTTGTCTCTTTCACTGAAAGGGTTATTAAACGTTGGAAGAGGCTGCCCAGGGAGGTGGTGCATTCACCATCCCTGGAGGTGTTTAAAAAAAGGGTAGATGGGGCACTTAGGGACATGGTTTAGAAGAGGCTTTTGTCAGGGTAGGTTGATGGTTGGACTCGATGATCTTAAAGGTCCCTTCCAACCTCAGCAATTCTATGATTCTATGATTCTATTTCCTTGTCTTCCATACAGTATAAAGGGAAACAAAAACTTCTGCTGCATTTGACCTCGCTTTCCCTGCAGCCTCTCCCTGTGCGCAGAAGAGGCGAGCGAGGGCTCGCAGGAGCGCACAGCCCTTTGTCTGCTCGCTTGTGCAGATCCACCTATATCACCATTGCTCTCCTCCTGCACCGCTGAACTTACCTGCACCTTTCCTTCCCTTGCCATTTCGTCAAAATCCCACATCCTGATCTTTTAGAGGCAAAAAACCCCATTATTCTCATTTATGAAAAGGAAAATTTTTCTCAAAGCGGGTCAGACACCTAAAAGCACAATCAAGGCTTAATTTCCTAAGCTATTTAAATGCTTCAGGAAAAAATATCATCATATTCTAGTTCAAGCTTTTGTAATCCCTGACTGGATATTTATACGACAATGACTTAAATCATCATTACCAACAGCTGTTGCACACTGCCAGGTGAGATCATGAGAGCTTTCCGCTATAGCCAGAAGAGGAGATATCCGTACAGTGCTGGAGTTTTAAACTGTGTCTATTTCAAACCTGTTTGTAACCATACTAACCTTTTAACAGGCGGGGCTCCTGCCAAGTGTAGATTACTTGCCAGAAGATTTTTATTTATTTATTTAAAGCTCAAATTTGATACAAGCCTTGGGATTCTTTATCCCCCTTTCATGTAGTACGTTATTCCAGCCCCTCCCTGTTCATAAACTTTCCAAGAACTTTATTTAGACAAAATCTGAACTGGCGTATTTTTCATATGCTTCATGGAAATATTCCTAACTACTGTTGCAAGCAGCAAAGATGTACTTTTATCTTGCCATGAAGCCATAAAGTTTAATTTGCAACATCACAGTTGCTTCTATGGCAACAGATGGTGACATCAAACACAGGATCATGACTTCACTATAGGATCAAGAAGGATTAGCTTTGCGCCGAGGAAGTTAAGATCTAATACAAACAAAGAGCTACAACAATTGCAAAGAGAATTTATACCAGGATAGTTTACTCGCTGTGTAAATGTTCTTCTTGTTTATTCCAGTATGAAAATCCCTTTAAATCAACCAGCTGTTTGTAAATTAAGCGCAAAGGGATTAGCTGTAAAACACGCTCAAAGGTTCAAGATGGGGTTTGCATGCATACCTGGTTATGATCGCACTTGGGTCTCCGAGTTCCACCTATACTGAGAAAGGAAAGAGGCCAGAACTACAATATCAGTCCCTCACCACAACCTCAAGGACATTTACCTGCCTTAAACTTTCACCTGTCCCAAGCACGTTACAGTATGCGTGCAGCACACCTGCACCTGTTTTTCTACTGAAGTGTCTGCTTCGAGCACTTCTCGTTAGCCCTGAAAACGTTGTGGGGATAGTTATTTAATTACAGGACATATTCTCTTTCTTAAGAGAATCCTTGAATGGATGAATTTCCTGGCCTTTTGCCTTTACGTTACCAAAACAGAAGGTCCCAGGCTTTAACGGTCTCTCTGGAGACACCTATTTATTATGAACTGTCCCCAGCAAGAGCCAGCCCTTGGTGGGACAGCACATGCCATCAAGGAATCAGCTTCCCCCAAGGAGAAATATGCAGATGGACCCTTCCCGGGACACAGCTGAGTCTTCTGGTGGGATATGGAAATCCACCTTCTGCAGCTGGACTCTCACAGGTGGGACAAGAGACAAAAGCCTTATTAGCAGCAGCACGAGAGGGACCTGCCCCTTGGGAACCACCTTTACCAAAAAGCTCTGAACTGATTCTCCTCTGCTTTCTTGGGTTCCTGGGTGCAGGTACTCAGCACATTGATTCTACTACATCTGAAAACCTGATTTGCTACATACGCATGCCAGACTCTGCAACAGCTCAGTTACAGATACACATTTTTTCACTGCAGTAGATGCCAAGTCCTTTCTACAAGTGGCATTTAACTTTCTGATAAGTATTAAAAGGAATTCCGCTGGACTACAGCGTTCGCTGTGCCTCCACGCGCAATTTTTATTTTGAAACTGTGCCAGCTCCGACGGCTTTTCTGCCTCCAGAAGCAGTAAGTTTGCAACTGCGAACATGCCCTGCCGCTGCATGGCCATGCCCCGAGAGAACTACCATCACGGGGTGTAAAGGTAATTCTGATTTCATGCCCAGTCAGTCTTATGCCTCTCTGTTGAGATGCCAACTAGGGTATGAAATTCTGTTCCACTATCAGAGTTTTCTTTTCTATGGACACACCAATTAGACTACCAGTGCTCGCATAAAGCAGATCATGTCGATTAGCACAGCCTTTAAGGAAGGGAAGACTCTGAGCAGTTCTCTCACGAATTAAAGCTAGGCAATAGCTGAACCCAACAGCAGCTAGGAGAGTTGTTTTAAATCTCACAATCTGTTTCCATAGGTTTCTAAGTGCCTTCTACTTTTATTACTAGAGGACTCATCAGACTTTCTTGGGCTACCCTTACCAGTATTAAACAGCATTAACTTGTAGCGAGGAAGGGACTTGCCTAGATAAATACATTCATCTTGCATATGCACGATTAATATAACACCAAAGTAAATAAAGAAAACAATAGCACGAGGGGCACTATGGATACCGACGTAGTGGGACACATCAGTTACATTCACTTCCAGACACATTTAGTTGGAAGTGACAGATTTTTTCACTTTCTTCCACACATACTTATGTGATAATGAGAAATCTTTCCGACTACATTGTCACCTCTACTCTTCTTCTGTCTCCTCAATTCCAACCAGCTTCCCTCATGTTCCAACGGAGCCCAGCTCCTATCTCAGCAACCCTATTAGATACTGCTTCCTCCCCAAATGCTTCAAAGAGCAAGCCAAAAGCTTTTCATCCTAAAAACTCGTTGGCCAGAACAAAAAACATTGTACCTCAAAACAATAATAATTTAGAAAAAGAAATGACCGAATATAGAGAAAGGAAAAAAAACCCAACCACCTGAATGCTGCAGACTTTTGACAAGCCATTGAAATTCTGCGCCCCAGTCACAAGAGGCAAACCATGGTGATGATACCCCCTCTCCCCCCAGCTCCTCGCCTGGGCAGGTATTAAACAGGGCGCTCGTTATACGATACACAGGAGACTGCTCTTGCCCAAAGAACCCAGTAATCCCTCTGCCAACTCCATGCCGACTGACGAAGCAGAGCAATGGCTCCACCTAACACCGCCTTTGAGACCAGAAGAGTGGTGAGGCTCCAGAAGCGTACGTGCTTCGTTGGGGTTAAGGAAGAAAAGATGAGGAAATGTATGTAATTTGGATCTTTTAACAGTTGCCCTAGGCAACAGGAGAAGCAGTCACCAAGTGCACAGTTAACAGGCACTGAAGGCTGCCTCCAGAAAGAGCCAACTTGCAGGAAAATATTTTGCAGTCAGTTGAAGGGCTGCGAGACCCGGAAGCATTAAAAGAAACATGTAAGCGTTCCTCAAATGGCAGGCAGGTTCTGGGATGAGCTGTGTGCAGGAATCGCTGGTCCAATTCATCTCTAGGTCTGAAAAGGAGGAGGGGAAGGACCATCACTTCTTCCCCACCAAAGACAGAGCAGGGAAAATGCCAGTTCCTGCGCAGAAAGCTAGGAGGGGTGAAGGACAAACTCCTCTGGGGGAGGTTAAAGAAATACACTATTAAAAACCCTCCATAATGGAAACCAGGATAGAGCTATTAGAGGAGAAAGCATAGCGTTTCATCTGAGGTGCTGCTGTTGATGAGTAATCGTCAGTAGCAGTGTCGCTTTGGCTGTGTTTAAAAACACTCTCGTAAACATTATTAGGATGGATTCTGGCCTTTGGTCTTGCTAAAAAGACATGTTAAAGATCCGAGTTCTTGCAGTCTTCCTAAAATGGCTCTTAAAATGACCCAGGAGACCTGCATTTGATCCACTTCTCCTCACTACTCACGAAAAAGCAATGCTTTCTCTGAGTCCTCACCAGCAAATGAACCCAGGGCCAAGGCTCACTCGGATCCACCTCATGCAACGCTGCCTATTTGAGCGTGACATCCAGAAGTTCACATCCCCATTCATATTTCATATTCCATATTCCACACATGTTTTTCCCTCACTTTTGCTGCCTGTTTTTAATGCACCAGTGGCGCTTTGTACAACCCGCATTTTAAATATATCTTATTTTTTGTTGCAAGAGAAGCAAACCTGAAAGGCCTGACAGTCCCAGCTTCCCACTGACATACTCTCTTCTTTACATCAAAAACGAGGGGCTGGAAGTGACAAGAAAGCAGCAGAGAGTGGAGGGTGCACGGAATCATCGAAAAGGCAGCGGTGACATGACAACCTTCAAGTGGCCGGAGTCGACGTTTGTCAGGCCAGGAGGGTGGGATTGCATTAAGCTGCATTTCGTTATGAAAAAAGGGGTCCCATGTGGCTGCTTCACCACATTTAATTTAATGTCTTTCCTCTCCAGTGACCAATCCACCCCCTACTTTCTTTCAAATGATGACTTGTGGGTCTTAACCTTACAAGCGAAGATACGTTTGACCCATTAGTTACCCTATTTAAAGGCTTTTGTTAACCTATAGTATAGAGCTGGAGCCATGATTTTACACTGAGGCTCCAGATCACAGAAGCAGATGGTGTCCTAAAACCCCAACCTCCCCCTACCCTATTTATTCAACTTGGGTTGTGTAATCCACATTCATTCTTTATGCACCATTTTCTAGGCAACATGTTATCCCCACAGATCTCAAGCTGGGGCAGTGGGTATCCGAAATGCTGGTCATGGGGAATGCCTCGGGCAGCGTATGCGTTTGAAGCTGGTATTTCTGGCCCATTTCTTGGGAAGAACACCCCAAACATCAAAACCCAGACTCCAAATGCAAAAGCCTTCTTGAATATGTAAAAAACTCCATTTGCATCTGGGGAATTAGAAACGAAATATAAGACAGAAACTATTTCATCCAAAATACAGCCTTGATGCTACAGTGCCTTCTATGTCTGTTTTAATTTTTTAAGCTTCCTATTCTCAATTGCCCAGAACCAGTTTCCCCATCAAATGTATTTATTTTCTCCTTCCAGAAAGAACTTCAGGAAAAAGAATAAATCCTGACTCTGTTGGCTACAGAAGAGGATTTCCCAGTAAGCTGCGAAGTTCACAACCTTCAAAATTCATCTCTTTGGAGAGAGAGATGACTCAAAAATAAAGTATGCAGAATTAAGGAATGGAAAAAAAAAATCCAAGCGCAAGCAAGTCTCTCTGTTACATTACTTTTCTGAAAGAAACTGGAAGGCTAAAGGGGAAAAAAAACCCAAATCCCAAGCACTCAGTACTGAGGAACTGTCAAGAAGCATCATACATGCGCATTAATAAGAATAATTAATGAACGATCTGTTTAGATATCCTATCTTATAGACGATGAGTAAAATCCCTGCAGAAAAAACTTCCAAAGTCTGGTCTGCTTGATTTTCAGAAGGAAAGGAGAAAGATCAGTATTGTGACTTGATGGTGAAACACGCGAATTAGAAAGCAATGTTAATGCCACTGCTGCTTAGCACGGCAGAACAACAGTCTTCCTTTTGTGCTGCGGGGTACTGGTCCCAAACCCAAGGAGCACGGTGACTGGCTGAGGACAGGCTAGAAGCGAGCTCCTTCCCACCAGAGTCTCACTTGCTGAGCTCTAATACGATGACACGTACGGCACTGACCTTTTATTGAGTTTGCATTTGGACCTGGCTCGAACACTCAGGCAGTCTCTCTACAGGAAAAAAAGATTATGTGGGAGTGTAGGAAGGACAAATCTGATGCTAAAAGTAGCAGAGACTGAACAAATACTGTTTCAACTCTTCAGAATAAATGAGGCGTTTCCCCCAAAACAGGACACAAACTATAAAAAAGTAAAACATACAGGAGAACTACGAGAAAGCAGAAATACTGAAAAGCAGAAAGACCTACTGAAAAAGGACATTGGCTCAAATTTTCAGCTGAATCTGTTCCAACAAATTACCTTCCTTTCATCAGCTCTTTGTGCCCCCAGTCAATTCTGCTGGGCTGTCGGTATGGGTCTTCACCAGCCCTGCCCTGCTTGTTTCCCATGTGAATACCTAGCCCAGTCACCGTAGGAAGAGCATCCTGTGAGCATCTTCCACACTTCCCAGCACAGGCGTGCCTTGTGGGAGAGTCAGCGATGCTGTCAACACTCCGCAAAGTGTCCTGGAGGAAGGGCTGTTCTGGGAACCGCACTAACTCGCCTCTGGGACTTGCTCGAAACGGAGACTGGAGGGAAAGCCTGTACTCCTTCAATCATGAGATGACGCCTTCTGCAGAAACCCGTGAAGCGTCATTGCCAAAAATTTCAATGGCCAGCGAGCTGAATGAACAGCTTGTAGACAGACAGCAAGCAATGCCATGAACTAATGGAACGTGTATTAGGTCTCCAGGAAGCCCTTGTCCACCTCCCAAATTATGGAATAACCCACTCCATGGAGTCCGTCGGCAGCGGAGTCCCAGGGGCCACTTGTCCCCTAGGTACTGGCTGCTAGGACCAAGCTGCTGCCTGTCAGCAGCTCAGACAGAGCTGATACAACTTCACAACTTCAAGGAAAGGAGATTTTTCTGTGTATCTAGACCAGACATCAGCCTCAACATGCAAGTCCCGGATTACCTGTGTAAGTGTCTCTCCCATAGTACAAAGATCAGTGGTGATTGTCCCGGCTGAAAAACACAACACCTCACCTTGGTAGGTCACTCTGTGGACACTGGTTACTTTGGACAATTACCAGGCAGCTACGTGTCCACAGGCGGACAGGCACCTTCATCGACCCTGTTCTTGCCAGGAATCCTGCATTTCCCTGCTCCCGGGGTTTGCAAAGCCAGGCCTGGATCCTGCAGATGCTGTACACTGTGGCAGGTGCAGAGCAATGGTACGAGTGCTCATTTGGAAGGCTCAAAGCCAGGCTGAGATTAATGACCCACAATGACAGTGCAATCAGCGACAGAGGTATCATAATCTCTGCCTCTGTTCTGCACACCATTTATAACAGCCAGGGCAAGGTATTTAATAGCATGTAGGCTCAAAGGGCCGTGAGATCTGCAGTGCGGCTGGAATGACAAGCAAAGCTACCTGAGGCTGTGATTTACATGACTGCTGCTGGCCCTAGGCAAGTGAGCCAAACTGGAGTGTGTACACTTGACATGACTGCATAGCAAGACGGGAAATACCAACGGCTGAAACGGGCCGTATTCAGCAGTCGTATTTTTCGCAAGTCATCAAGGTCAGATTTCACCAATTTCTAAAAAAGCAACCTTTCTCAGCCTTTTTCCTGAATTTGTTTCAGTTCATACGAACTTGTGAGAGGAAGTTCACTAATGTGTGTAGTTGTGAGTATAGAGGACACACACAAGCTACTAATAAGTTATTAATAGAGCAAAATTGCTGCAGATTAGAGTACCTAAACATACTGCCTAATTGCAAATCAAAATGTGTACGACACTAAGTATGTGGCACTTGAAGTGAAATACATGTCCTGAAATCTTGGTTTTTGTTGCTCCACTTATCAGCTTGGTGAAGTTTCCTGGTAGTCCACAGAAGGCATTGGGCAACAGTGGGGAAATCTGATGAGAAGGTTTTAAAGAAGAGGTAACATACTAAGTAACATAATCCTGCTTCTATTCTGTCAGGTAATGTGGAGTCTTGGAGCCTCCGGAAACGTGTTTTATGCTAAATAACTGTCTGACATTCCCTCCTGCCCTGCAAAATCAAAAAAAGAAGATGGATTCAGGTCACAAATGATAAAGTTCACTAGAACTGACCAAGCTAGCAGAGGACTCTGCTTTGACTTCAAAGATGGAGAGATCAGACCATGGAGAGAGAGGCTGCTCCCCCTTCTCAGGACTGCGTTTCGTCTTATTGCACAAGCAGAAGTGGTTGTGGAAAAAGACTTAGGAAAGAGGACAGGAGGAGAGCATAAGGGGTGCTTAAAGACCCTGAACAGACCCTGCTAACAAGACAGATTCAACTGTACCTAAAACTTTTTTGGTAGAACATTTGCCAAGCCAGTCCTTAAACTCCGAGCAAATTCCCCCCACGCCCCCTCAAGAAATCTACTCCAGAGTTTGCCTAAGCTCACCATTTTTTCTAGTGTCAGCACAAGCTCCCCGGCTGAAATTTAAGACCATTAATTCTCAGGTCTTGTTTCCTAAGCAATAGAACATGCAACACCAGCACCTCACACCACCGGCTAAAGCTGTGATGATTGAGCTGAAAGGAGTTGCTGCTGTTGCCTGCGGATGGTCCGCATGGCACCTCTCCTTCATCCCAGTTTGCCTCATCCTTGAGCGAGATGACAATTTTAAGCTGAGGCAGTCATTAATTCCATGGTTTGTTTTGAACCTAGCACAACACAGGAGATAAAAGAGTCAAGTCTTTTCAGCACTGCTACAGCATAAACGATGCATAGCTCCCTTCATAGCTGTCTCCTGCCCAAGCGTTGCTCCTCACTGTCTCTGCACACACAGCCCCTGAGCAGGGTTATGAGACCCTAGGTCAGGTTTAGGCACAACTGCTCTGACAGTGGACAGCATGGCTGATGACCTCTTTATCCTCGTCCCTCGCCAGAACGACACTCAGCTCCTCTGAACTGCTCCACACCTGGGTCAGGCAACAACGGGATGGTTGAGTTCTTTTCTAAAGGGCGTATCTTTTCTTCAGTAACCCAGAGCAGCTTCTGCTCTTCCCAACCACCCGGTTAATAGGAGCTACAGATCTTTTTCCTCTCTCCCTAGCAATGACTTCTAGCTGTTGATACACCATGGATACTCAAACTGGCTGCCACAGGACAGGGTGTTTCAAATTACAGAAAACGGCTCTGCTGAAGCTCCCCTTCTCTCCATATTCTCACAAGTAGCCAACCCCTAGTCACCCAAAATCCCCCCCTGCAAGGCAGCTTCTGAGAGACGGGCTCCAAAGAGGCTTTCTAAAAAAGCATACCAACAAGGGGTTGTAGTTGGAGCCGTCGGAAAGTGCAGGTAATAAAATATTGTTCGTTTAATGCTACACGCGGGGGACAGAAATTCAACAAGCTATGTCACCTTGGCTGTAGCTGGGGAACATGGGACTGTGGGAGTTGGACAGCTGAGACAAATGAGCAGAATCTGCTGCTACTGCTTGGGTAGAAAATAACACGACGGCCTGTGACACAGTATTTAGCTTCGCTGAAGCCAAGTACAGGCCCTGCAGAAGCACTGCGTAAGTATGCGTGGTTAGTGATACCATTTTTCCATGCGTCGGTGTGATGTGTTGGGGCCCAATTGCCAAACTTTCTCTGGTAAAGACAAAGCCCTTCTGCTTTTGCCATTTCTCTGAGCGTAGGGAGACAGATGTGGTTAGTGCTACACCTTCTGCAGAAAACTCTTTTATGGTTGGAACAACCATTTGTGAAAAGAACCATAGCAATGCTTCACAGAGCTGCTGAAAGAGCCGCTTGTTTCTCTGCAGACAGCTAGCAGTCGGCTCGTGTTTGGTACCCATGCAGAGAGGCAGAGGATCCCATTTGCCCCTTGCAAGAGAGTACAGGGCAGGAGCACACCAGTCTCCTGAGCTGAGCTGCCCTCCTCTCCCCTGCCCGCCAGCTGCTTCAGCCCGTGCCCACGCCAGCACACAGACATGCGGCACATGGGGAGACACCAGCCGGTGCCTGAAGCGCTTTGCAGCCTCCAGGGTGGCCTTGCCATCTGTTTCCGTGAGCAGCCACTCTGATGATGGGCTGGGATTTCTGGAATGTGAATTCTAAACTGGTCTGTCCTGGTTTGCCCATAAAGACAACACTTACAATCGGGAACCTGATGCCCTTGGGAGTATTTTCCTCTTCACTCCGTTTTTTCCCACCTCGCTGCCTCACAGAAGCGAGTAGGATAACTCGCTAGCTTTGCTGAGCACAGAAGATCTCAATGTTAAATCCACAAGGTATCTGTTTCCCACACAGGAAATCTAACAAGTAGGCTGTCCTCTATACTTTCTCTTTTCTCAAGCATATGGGATCCCACATTATGCATGCAGGCTTTCCATAACTGCATGTAAAGTGATATTTCTCACACATAAATACTCATGAAGGAAAGACAGTTCATCCAGCCTCATTCTGCAATTCAAATTATGCCTCATTTCTATCAGTGGAAACCCACTGTGGTTCAGTGAAGTCAACAACTACTGTATTACATCACGTAAGGGTAAAATCCTGCCCTAGTATGTCAGTATCTCTACGTTCTGTATTTTTCTTACCCCAAAAAAAAAAAAAAAATCCATTAAAAGGTCGCGTGCTGATCACAATTAAAACTGCTTTCACCAGTAGATTATAGGTACTTAAGTCAGTTCCCCAACCGTAGCAAGCGCTTCGCTTGTCTCAGTCACATGGCTACATTAACATTCTCAATACATGCCAGCATATTCCCTATGTCTAGGTAAGTTTAAAACCTAAAAGAGTACTTTCTTTTGAAGAAAAATAAAAAAAATCATGGCCATGTAAAGTCATGTCATGTCATCATCACGTGCAATAGGAAAATTATTTCTGTCTGCGTTTATGGTGATACGGATTTATCTCTTAAAAAGGATACGTATTTCCTAAAAGGGTGAGATTTTCAAGAAGCCCTTCAAGGATGGCTTCATGAACCACTATTTATTCTTAAGATTTAAGATTTTGGAGAATTTTAAAAGATCTCCAGCTCCTATTTAGCTTGCAAGTGGTATAGGCTCTGAATACAGGTGAAGGTCCCATAATAAACAACATGCATCTTTGATTAGTAGACACAAAAAAGAAAAGGGGATAACAAATGACAAAACTGGAATTTTAAAGCAAGAGAAGCAAGAGAAGCAACCTTAACACAGCAATCACTTTGCTAAGATCATAAAGCTTTTCTTGTCGGCTGTAAGTGCGCTTACCCTGTGTGATATCACTTCCATAATACTCTGTTTTACCTAGCGATGCTCTCCTTGCTCCTACCCTCACTAAGGCTGGAAGCCTAATGACGGCAGCGTCGTAAAGAGCCCATGAGGTCATCTTTCCTTCCAAACCTGGAGCTGAAGGGACCTGGTACATGTAGCATTGCGGCTCAGCCCAGGGAACAATAACATGTCAGATAGCAAAAACTACTTCTTAAGCACAGGAGAAGCAGTCAGAAAACGCTGCATGACATACAAAAGGGGAGAGGAAGGGAATAAAAAAAAAATCCCACAACAAAACAAAGCTCCTTTAGAGCATACACACTTACCTAAACCGCATCAAATGGTGAAACAGGTTCAGGACAGAAGACATCCAGGAAACATGAAAAGAAATGAGAAAAAAAAAAAGTGAATAAATTAGTCCAAAGATAGGCAATTCCAGTTAGCTTGATGACAGCAGTTAAGGGAACCCCAAACAAATCAGACCCAACCTTTATTTGAGTAAGCAAAGTTTAACAAATTCATTCTACTCAAGTGCTGCCTTTTGCTACGCGTTGGTTTAGTAGCAGAATGATGCATGCAGATGCACTGACACAAAAAGCAGAGAAATAAAACCAAACCCTTAGCACGCTATGGATGGAACGCTACTCCACGCGCAGGGCCCAGAGAAGCTGCCCACCTAAGACCTGCAGACTCGACACAGGTGGCCTGGGCACACAAAGGCCTGACTTTGCCTTCAGGTCTCATTGACTTGGGCTAAGCAGTTTTAGGAACTTGATTCCTATTGAGCCCATTAATTCTTAGCTGTGCTAAGCCTGGAGCAAATTTCGAGAGCAGAAAATCATCAGGGAAAAAAATTGCTTTCAGAGGAAAGGAAGAGAGACAGAAAAATGAGTAATCTTCAAAATGTCTTTATTTTGCACTGTTTTTTTCTTCTTGAGGCTCTTGTTACAATTATATTTATTTAATACAATATAAGCTTAGTCTTTCATCTCATTGTATAGTGAAAATCTCTTAACAAAGATTTTGTAGGGGAACAGGTGGCCTCAGTTCTACTAGCTCTAGTAACTCACAGTAACCTACATTTCCATTGCAACCAACGCCAAGTGGAAGAAGGATGTTTTTTTATTTACTTCAGCTCTACCCATTTTCACTTCAGCCAAATCTACCTTTCTGCATTCTCTCCCTAAATCAGGAATGGACATTTCCAACAACCGCATGACCATACCATTGCTCCCCAATGTCTTTTCTTCCATAGTCTTCATCTTATTCCTGCCAAATCTTGCTACGATTTTGTCTTGAGTCTTGCCATCGCTTTTATACAAAAGTTCTTTGTACCCTCTCTGCTTGCTCAAACAAATGAAAGCATCCTTGTTAAAACAATGGCCAACTCCCATCACATTCAGCCAGACCTTCAGTGAACAGAGGAGGATCAACCGTTCTCCCCCTCGTTCATTCTCAGAGCTGGGGCAGCAGATGAAGAGACTGTGAGCCAAATTCAAAATACACAACAGTAAGTAGATCCGTCAGGTTGTGGGCAGCATAGGAATACGGGCACCTACAGCAAGCACTGCCAAAGGATAGCCATACTAATGGCAGACCGGGAAAACTCAAGGAAGAAAAATCCACTGAGAATTACCAAATGCAGAAGAAACTGCATTTATTTCAGGAAATGTCTTGAGCCGAAATAGTTAAGAGACTAGGAGGGTTTTCTCTGGGGAATTAGCATAGACCCTTGCCTTGCTTTAGTTGTCTGTAGAGATCTCTCTATGATCGGCATTGGAGACGTTGTGTTAAAATGGGCTTTTAATCTGACCCAGGATAGCTGTATCCTGGTATTCAAAGGTTCAAGCCTGGCTGTTCTCCAGGAAGGCTCTCTAAGGCTAGAAATCAGGGCAGGTGCTCAANAAAGATATTTCCAAGGCATTGAAGCAAAGAGAAAAAAAAAAAAAAAAAAAAAATGTTACGGAGGACAGAAGAACAGCTTGTCTTATACCACGAGATTAATCAGAAAAAGATAAAAAAAAAAAAAACCAACCCACACCACCAAAACCAAAGAACTGAAAAACATCCATATGTTTGGCTTAATGATTAATGTTTGAATTTTGAACCAGAGATAATCCAGAACCCAAAGTACGAAGCTTCCTTTACGTAACCACAAGCACAAGACGGGAGCCATGGATCGGGATGAGCTCACAGTGCTGAACGGCAGGGGCAGCCACACAGCATCAGCACTCCGTCTCGCAGACGCCAAGCCTTGCCCAGGGAAGGGCACTTGCTTCCTGATCTGCCTTTCTGCGTAACTGGGACTATGTTCCCTGGGGCCAAAGGTTTAAAGCCAACCAAGTGAATTATGACCTTCTCCTCCCCAATTTGAAGGGCTTCCTCCCCTCACTACCAGCCCACATCATACTCTGTGTCACTCTGTGCTGGCAAAACCAGTATTTTCTTTGCTTTTTTCTTCATCGTAACATAATTTACAAATGATCATGAGCAACTCTTCAGTCAGGCTAGAGCTAGCTAAAGTGCAGATGCTCCTTCAGTACCACTTAGTCTTTATCAGCAATAACATTTTAGTCATTGTATGGTTCTGCTGACATAACTCAGTACTGATTTGCAGTTCCAGACCTGCTGCCTCATTAAGGAGGATAAATGTACCTTTATCTTTACAAGCGTGGACTTCTGCAGGATTAAATCTGCAGAGCCATAAAGGAGAAAGATGCTGGCCACCTCCCGCAGTGTATTAGAGAAACCTACATACGATCCACAAGCCAGACAGTAACAGGCATTTAAGATTAGGGTTATGTGGCACTGCCAAGGAAATCATGCCAGCTCTCCCAGGTTGACAGACGCAGCAGAAGCAACAAGGAAATAAAAATGAGTCAAAGCTACTGGGAAGAGGAGGAGACAACAAAGCTAAACAGCTACAGTATGAACTTTTTCCCAGCTTAAGCTCTGACTTTAATACTAACAGCACAACACAAAAATAACACAACATCATACTCCACTTAAAACACTCTTTTTGCATTTTTAAAATCTTAATTCCCACTGCCTGAGGACTAACAAGCCCTCACACCCAGATCAGATAATCATCCAACAACAAGGGAGCAAAACCCAGCTAGTGTTCTCCACTGCAATGAATTTCCTATGGAAAAGAAATAAAAAGGCAACCTTTTCTGTATACCTGGGCCTTGGCTTGGTGTGGCAGAGTTCCTTCTTTCAGCTTTTAAACAGGGCTTTAGTGCACTCAAATGATATCATCAGTTGGCATTTAAGCAGTGTCCCCTCAATCTCAAAAGCAGCAATTGTACAGCAATATTGTCCCCCTTCTATGGGCAGGGATGAATAAAGCAAAATATGATATGATCTGGGCAAGACCTTGCACAGCATCAGATGCAGAAATCAGTGCAAGGCCAGCTGGCAGAGGGACCCGCTGAGACCTTATCCCAACAACCCTTCTGCAAGCTGAAAAGAAGATGAAAAGCACTAAAAAACATTTTTCAAAAGCCTTGATGAGTATCGCTGCTTCTAGAATAAGCTAACATTTCACTGAAATAAAACCTTATGGTTAATGCTATGGGGTTTTTTCAGTTTACTCATAGAAAGGTTTGTGTGGAACGAAACCGTAATGGTTCCTTTTAATTGTCACTAAAAGATTTATCATTTCCTGTTACTATATGAACTAGGCTGATTTTATATTGAACATTGATGAAATTACATTTTTCTCCCCTATACACATTTAAAAAGCATTCATTACACTTTTGGAGTTACCACATTTAGGAAACCGAAAAACAGTAATCAGATATCTCAAAAAAATTCTTACCTTTTCAAGCAATAAAAGCGATACTTCTTCCCCCCCGCCATGGACTTGCTTTTAAGTAATTGGGATATTTGTTTTACTAAAAACTAAGAAGTATTTTTTGGAACTGAGAAGAATATCTACGCATCCATCGCGACTGTGGTACATGAGCCATTTAATTTGGTCTTTGAAACCAACCAGCAGTTCTGGGGACTGGAATTTTCTCGGTTTTCCTCAAACAAAGCAAGCACAGATATAAACCTGCTGTTACTAAAATCTGTAGTTTTTACTTCAGTAACCACAGAATTAGATCAACATCTGACATTTTTTAGAACTGCACCCTACGTTCAGTGCAGCTTGTTCTTGAGGAGGAGGACAGAGCATGCCTCAGATTTACTTCACTACGGAGAGGTTTACTTTAAGAAACAAAAAATATTTAGTACTATTTTTACAAACTTTTCTTGTATTTTTCCTCCTTTCAAGTATATATTAGGATTAAGAAAATAGTTTTGTTAGGAGAAAGGGGGACCAAAACGTTTGCTTTGAATGAAAAGGAAGCCGAACAGCAAGGCAAATGCAGCCCTGTGTAGTTGAGAGCGCGCTGGATCATAAAGCACAAGGGTTCCCAGATCCTTGTCCTGTTGTACAGCAATAGCAGCATCGTTTCACCTTCCTATGCATATTTTCCTCCCATCTTTCACTGCAGGCCTCTGAAAGCAAGAACTGCCTGTTACCATGAGCTTATATGATGCTCAGCAGAAAATAAAAGAAGAAAAAAACAAAAAAAACACCCACGTTTATGCCACTTTCTTCCACCAAATTACAGTGATTTTGCAGATTTCCCTCAGTATTTCTTCTCGGAATCTCTGACTACAGCAGCAGACTGTGCTCTGGCACAGCTGGAGCGAGCGAGTGCTTTAGTAGCCAAAGTGCTGCCTTGTTTCAAAGAATTTGTCACTGTGCATGAAATCATAATCTTACTTCAAGGGCAAGTAAACTGTGTCCTACATAAGCTCTTCTCCGGTTTCAAAACGCTGTTGCGGATCAGCTGAATCAGTGAAGCTGAGCTCTCAGCAAAGGTTCCGAAGAAGACCTCTCTGCTGCTGCCTACTCACACCACCTCACTGCCTGTCACCATCAGTTTAAAAGGTCAGCGTGGTCAGAGCCCAACGCCAGCTAAACGCCCTTCTCCTCTCTCACGTGTGTGTGCCATTTCCAAACTTTGGTGCCAGACTTGTCAATGAACAAGAGAAACAAACCCACTGTGGTACAGCAGCCAAATAGGGAAAAACTTAACCAATCAACCAGCTGAAGAAAAGGTGATCTGAAGTCCACTTGGCTCCATCGTGGTACTAATGGCTTAAAAATGACTTATAAATACACAGAGTACACAGGTGTAACAGCTTAGCACAATGGTCAGGACAAAGCAATCAGTGCTGAGGACTTGGCTCCCCCAGTCATGACTTGTCCACAGTTGCTCTCACTCGCCTTCTGGTTGCCAGGCAGCTTGAACACCCATGAACCGCATTAAAATAAGGCTCCTCTTTTTCTGTTTGTCAACTCCAAAAGAAAGAAAAGTCCTAATTAACAAAGGGATGTCAGCTCCTGAAAAGTATATTCACTGCAGATTCTCTAGTTGCAAACCCCTTTCCAGAGTCTTTCAAAAAGGCTACCTGAGTTTTCCTCCCTTCTGCTCTGTCTTCATTCTACGAAGGCTTTTGGTGATGAAACCTGTACTGAGACAATCTTTAGCCAAACCCCTATTTACAAATCAGAGATAAAGTGGCATACAAGGTTTAGAGGTCAATAGATAACGAAAATCTAAATAGGCGGTAAACTTCCACGTCACGACACTTGCATCCAGCTCTAAAACTGAGAGAGAGCGGGAGGAGTCTTAACGTTGTCAGTACAGAACTTCAAGTCCACCTAAGGTCTCACTCTCATTCTTGTTTAGGAATTACGGAAATACAACATAGCTGCAAATCCTCTAAATTCTTATCAGAGTGAGAACTATGAATTTTATCACTCATTCAAAAAGCAAATAAAACACATTCCCCTCCCTTCTCCTTTCATTGCTTCCCTCAAAAAACTACTCCAGCCATGACATACAAGAGGCCTTTGCCCAGGACACGCTTTCATGGTAACCCCCCCCATGGGACTGCTGTGACATTATTATCCTGTTCACTTGATGATGCAGCAGAGAAGGGTCTAGTGGCCAATTATAACATCCCAAGACACAATATGCCAAAAAAGCTCACTGCTTCTCGTGTCCAAAACACAATCACAGATCTTCACTGTTACAAGCATGGGTGCTTCACTCGAGATGCTTTTTATGTCAGAAAAGAAGAGGAAGGGAGTTAAAAAACAAATCCTCTTGGGAGTCACTCAACTTGCAGGCAGCACAGGAGACAGCAGTGCTGGTGGAACCAGGAGACAGTGGAAGCTTTGGGGACCAGTGATGTTCGTGACATACTGAAGGAAGCAGGGAGGCCAGCTCAGTCAAAGTCAGTAACTAATGGCCCATAGTGGCTGTCTGTAAAAATGACTGAACTGATGTCTCCAAGGAAGTTTTCTATCCAGACTGAGCGTAACCCTGAACCAATTAAGTGTGTGTATCAGCTCTGCCAAGGGAGAAGGACAGCGAGTAGGGACAGAAACGATGAACAGAGATGAAAACACTAAGGGCACTAGTAGGATAAGGCAAAATATGGTGAAATGGGAAACACACAAACATACATCCCTTCATGAATAACCTGCGGTAGTGTCAAGGCAAGTAAACAGACACATAAAACCAACACATGGACATGCGGGAAACAAACAAAAAAAAAATTACTGTTCCATTCATGTGTATATAAAACAGTCTAAGCAGCCCTCAGACTTTCTGTGCGCACGCTCCTGACCCGACGGCAGGAGCAGAGTAACCTAAGACACACGCAATTTTCAGATCCCAAACAATACTTTTCTGCCAAAGTGATTTATAGGCCAGATACTGTCAGAAATGAAAATGCTGCTCATGAAAATATTGTCCTGCACATCAGCAACAAAAGGAATAAAACAATCCTGCAGTAATTTCCCTAGGACTAGAAAAACCCCCAGCTAACTGTTCTTTATACCGCGGTAAACTCATTTTGAACACTCCATATTGACAGAGCGAAGCATAACACGCCTCCAGTTAAGCTCAGCACAAACTTGAGGGACGTTGATCTTGTCCTTCTAGCCAACAGCGACAAACAGAATATTTAAAGGTCCACGTATAAACCTCAGCCAAATTAAAAAGTATCACTATTCCAGTTTTTTCAGTAAGTTTTTGATCAGAAGGTAGGAGTGGTTGTGGAAGCCCATCTATGCCTATTGAGGAGGAATATAACTTTAGCACCTCCTAAAATTTAGGAAGGCGTCTCCACCAGCACATCTAAAACACCTCAAGCTCAGCTGCTCAGTACGCAAAGCTTGCCAACCGTCTGTAAAGGGTAGCACATCTTTATGCTACTGTGTAAACAAAGAGACATCAATTTTTCTGAACATCGGTGCCAGTCAGTAGATTGTACTTCAGCGGAGCTCAAAGCAACAGCAAAATGACAGCTGCCTTTGTTGTGAAGAAGCACCCTGAGAGAAGATTTCGCATCAGTTTTGGGCATGTTAGAGGTGCACATGGACACCCTTCTCAGCAACCCAGCCCTTTCAGATTCTAGTAGGATAAACCCACTCTCCCCCATACCAGGGTAATAGGATTTAGATTTGGAGGTGCAGTTTGTTGCAAGATCAGACTGTAGGCAGAGCCACGTTTGTTTTGCCAATCATAGCCTGACATTTATTAGGTTAGAAAAAGTATGTGTTTGTGGTATAGGAGTATCAGTTGCATAAGGAACTTCAAAACATATACAATTCTTTGACAACTGAAACGAGCACAGAGGTATTGCATCCCCTAGGGTTTAATTTGCTGAATTTAAAGGCAGAAAGCTCCCAGATCTTGACCTTGCTTCCCAGCCCTTCAAGTTTGCTGGCTGAGAGCAGCCCTGGCCCACAGTCAGAGGAGAGCAACATTTTTCCTATCGCAGGCTGCAGCAGGCATTCCTTCCCACCCTCTCTGTATGCTACTACGGCACACAATCTGGCATGGCAGAACTCTGGATCCCAGCACAGAGAATTATCCTGAACTGGAAGCTACAGGATGAACTTTTCCACAGATGTGGGCATTTATCCCAGGGAACCTTTATCGAATTTTTATCCTTCTAGGAAGAATCTGAGACTGAGGCAAGGAAGTTATTCCATGGCTTTAAAAATTGTAAAAATGGGAAAACGGTTTTCAGCTCATGGCCGCGGTGCAGCATGACACGGCGATGCCGGGTCTGCTCTCAGCAGCAGGGCTGAGGGGAGAGACCTTTATTTTCCCTATGAGAATTTCACAACCCCCAAGACACGCTGTAGCTTCCCTTCCCTGTTTTCACTCCTGACCAGTCAGATAGGCAGACATTTAATATCCAGCCTCATTACTTGTCCTAATGAAATGTCAGCAGCAAACGCACAGGTGTTTAACTGCTGCTGGAATGCCCGCAGATGCCAGTGATCCCTCAGGCAGGGAAATCATCACAGTCAACAGCCTTAAAAAGGTCACAAAGGCAGTGCAAGGTCACAGGAGACCCCTGACCTTCATTTGCCGCACTCAAGAAGCTTTAGCTCTCCCTCCCCTTTGCTTGCCGAAGCACTGAACGCATTCCCTGCTCTCCCCTGGCCCTCTTTGGCAACGTGGTCTCTCAAGGGTTCTTCTACCTTATTCAAAACAAGTGCAAATGCGTGACCCAAGGCAGACCTGACTGGGACTCTAACAAAGGCGAGCTACAAACAGCTAGACAGCTCCTGAATGGAGACACAGCTCTGCCTCCCTCCCTCTCAGTGCTCTCCCCAGCGTTCCCGGGAGAGCCTGAAACCTTCATCTGCATTACAAGCCCCCAGCTCGCTGAAAGCATCCTTCTTCCCAGCGCACAGCAGCGGCCGTGATTTATGGCTGCGCTTGGCCCTGGGATGGGAGCCGCAGCATTGGCTGTAGGCAACGAGACGGTACAGAAGCTAGTTGACAAGAATCCAAGGGGAAAGGACATAAGACAACCAGGAATACAAAGAGGGCAAAAGAAAGAGGAGACCAATAGACTAATTTAGTCAGGTTCCTTCCAGGCTCAGCTTAAAAATTAAAGATTTTAAGAGTGCCAGATCTCCTGCCTGGCTTGCCTTTCCTGGAAGAGGGAATGGAGCGTGAGGAAAGGACTGAATTTCTGCACTTTTTTTTTTTTCTTTCTTTCCTGCTATAAGCCACGCAACAAAAAAAGCTAGTTGGACAGCTAGAGCCTGCCATTGCAACCGTGTGACATTGTTAGAAAGCAAAAAAGGAAGGAAAAATACAACACCACATTTTCAATAAGGCAGCCAGAGCTGCTGTTTTTTTGGGTTTTTTTTTTAGTTCTGGCACCAGTCGCAAGCGTACAAGTATTTGGCAAGTCCCATCCTGTTCCCTGGTTGCTGCAAAATCACACCACCTTTTGGCACAATTGGCAGTGTCTGATCAGAGCTTGGTCAGGAAGAATACGGCAGGTCATAGAAAGAACTTGTTAACCTGCACTTACCTAGTTTGGCTCAAATCAGTTCCCTGTAAAACCATCTCGAAACAGAACTACTAGCTGACGGTTCTACCGTTCACTCTAGCAACACCCGTACCATCTTGGAGTCTTGGAGAAAATACTACAGTTAAAGCTATGAATTCCAGTTTCTGCCTGAAAAATTCTCCAGTTGAATTAGTAGTTTCTGTGTTTAGTCTCACCTAAAAAGCGAAATGAGGAATTCCAGAGGATTATGAAATCAACTGACCTTCTTCCAAGTAAAGGGAGACCAATACCTCTAAAGTCACAAGACTTGAAACTAGGCACAAAAACCAAGCGCTCCTTTAGGAATAAACACACAATAAAATCTGAAGAAGAAAAGAATTAACAAAAAGATAGTGACATAAGGCATTTAAAAACAAATATGTCAATGAAAAGCCTTTCTGGCTCGCGTGGGCTTGGGTGTTTTTGTTCAAGCTTTAGCTTGGAAGTATTTTTACCTCATTCACGGTGCACTGTAAAGTAACCCGCTCCACAAGAACGTGACTTCTCTGGGTCTATTTCATGATGTATTGCCTTTGGACTTTCTCTTTCCTTCTCCTCCTACCAGAGCCATATGTCAAATGTTTCAATGGTGAAATTCGTGCCAACGCTTCCTATTTCTCCCTTCCCGAAGCCGTAAGAATATGCCGTGCTGCTGGGAGCTAAGTAAAAAGATCTTTGCCTAACTTCTCGGAAAAAAGGGGTGAACGCTGAGGGATCGGTGAAAGCCACACAACGTTCAGGAACACCCCGGAGTTCCCCAGCGCTCCGGAGAACAAACAGCGCGCTGTGCTTCCGCCCACCGTCTCCCCAGAGCAGGCCATGACGATCCTCTGGTATGAGGAGCGGCACCCTGTCCTGGCACGGCCAGAGATCAGTATCTCAAAAACACACCTTTGTTTCGTGTGCTCGCTGGTGTGCAGGCGCAAGGGAATTCGAGTAACTCTCCCCCAGCCAGGGAGGGCACCCAGGTGACCAGGGCGGCGGGGCCGACGCTCCGCTCTGCTGGGCTCACACGGAGCGGGCCTGCAGGCCGCCGGGGCGCTGGCACGGCTGCACTGCGATCCGATGCTTACACAAATAAATAGACGAAGTCTCACACGCAGGCTCAACTGTTGCCACAAATTGAAACCTATTTGGGCAGCTGCTCGAAGAACAGCTAAGGATTACGCTAAAAACACGCCTGTAATGCCAGGGCTTTCCCTCGCATTCCCCCTACGACAGCATAATTAACAGTTTAGTTACCCCGGGCCAGGTTCTCATCTTCTCTTCACAAGAGCCACCTCAGGACTGAGCCGTGTACAGCATTGCCGGGCACAGGACTGCCCAGGTAAGTGGGGCTGCCAGAACTGCTTTAAAATTCTCCCCTCCTTCCCCATCAATCCTTTCTACAACTCCTTTTCCCCCTTTAAATTTCACCATCTCGGTCATTCAGCAGCCGGCAGAAAGTGGGCTCCGTAAATTATTCTCAGCTCAAAACACTGAGCTCTCAAACCTGCGCAGATTCCACACCAGTCCTGCACTCCCCAGGAGTTTATCAGAGGTCAGGGCAGCGCCAGGCAAAGCAGGGAAGAAAAAGGTTTAACCCCGCATCCCTGGCTAAGAATACTTTTTCCCCTCTCCCTTCCAGCCCCCAGCACTCCCTCTGAAGAATCTCCATATTTCAGAAGCAGAGATAATAGAATAATTAGAAGTTAAGTTGAACAGTGATGAGAACAGTAAGCTGTGCTCTGTAAAAATCCACTCTGGCCCTTCCTACTCCTCTTAGGAACAGGAATATAAGGTGACAAAACCCAGTGAGTGTAAACACTATGCAGCTAAATTCACAGATTAATTGCGTAGTTAAGTCATCTCATACGCAAGCAGAGCAACAGAAAATATGTTAAGTGCATATAAGAGAAAGTTTGTACCTCTTTAGCGAGCTCTCTTTTTTTTCACTCTCAGTATGAAATAGCATAATAAATTATCTGTTAACTTTGCCTGTTGGTTTGTTTTTTTTTTTTTCAGATTTTTAAATAGCTCAACAAATCATTCACCTAACTCTAATATGAAACGGCAAATTCATTTCTAGAACAGAGAGTAGCAGGTGGCTGCGTTGAGATGTGCATGCTTCAAAGACATACAAAGTTCACTTTTAAGATTTGAAGTTTCAGACTAAGGAAAAAAACAGGAAGCGGTTACCTACAGCTAGCTGAAGCCTGGGGGATGAGCAGCGACAAACTGCAAGGTGAAAAGTTTGAGTTTCTAAATGTAAAGATTCTCTCTTCAGATCAAATTCATATTTTCTATAGTTGTACAACAGACATCACAATGAAGACTATGTGCAGCACTTACACCCGTGAACAGTTAGCTTTTAGAGCTCTAATTATCATTTATTTGTTGCCATCACTGTTTACAGCATTATCTTGTTTTCACATGATTTAAACAGCATGGGCAAGTGGAGAAACGCAGATCTAAACCGTGGTTTTGATTGCCATTAACTTCTTCCACAGCACTGAACAAGCCACATCATTTTATGTGTCCGCGTAATTTGGGAAGTCTGTAGGGCTGGGGTCACAGCTCATCATTTACATAGCACCCACCCAGCAAGATCCCACTGGCGCGTGTAACTCCCCACCAACCTAAGAAATAAACTCCTCAAAATTTTAGCATATAAATCACTGCTTTACAATAAAGACCTTAAAATACTGCCACTCAGCGAGTGCTGGTGAGCCCAAGGGAGGTAAGCGCTGCAGGACTCGTAGGCAACTCATGTTTTCCTCTCCTTATGGATCCGCTCCCGGCCGAGGCCAGTCCAGATGGTTCCCAGTCGCTAACATTAGAGGTCTCCCCTCCCCTTCTCCCTTTCTGTGGGTTCCATGAAATCACACTTGCTAAAGAAGACAAACCTCATACTTAGCCTCATAAAAATTTTTCCCAAGACACATTTTCTCTCTTTGCCACGTACCAGACTGCACCACTTTCCAAGGGTATCTTTTCCCCAAATGTTAAGGGTCCACAGACAGGCTAAATGTCCACATAGTGCCTCAGGTAAACCCCAGCTGGGCGTCAGCTGGCACTACACCATTTCATTCTGCATATTTATTTATAACTTTGGTAGACAAAATGAACTTTCTCAGAAATCCACAATACACCTTAAAAAGCGCAAGGTTATCTCATTTGCTTTTTTTATAAAATGCAGTGGGGGAACTGTAGGGGAAGCATATCCCTCATCATCCCGTTCCCTCTGTTAGCACATATTAAGGGATGTGTATTAGCATTTCCCTGATAACACAATACTGACTGCATTTCAACAAGGACAACAACTCCCTACAGATAATTAGCCATTGCTTTTCATTCCAGTATCTCCATCACTGTTCTTCCAGCTATTGGCATCTACTGATCAGATCCAAACGTCAGATCAGGCAGTCATTTTGAAAGTTGGCTCGCACGTGTTAAGGAACAGAGACGAAGCTCAAAGATACTCTGTTCTGGCACAGGAACTGTGATAGGACCTCAAATAATACGTCTAGGAGCAAAAGCTTACGTACCAGGGAAAAGAAAGTACAAAAGTACTTTTAATCCCATCACTGCACCCTGTGTTTCATACTTCCTGCAGAAAAATGGGACCGTTCTTCAAGGTACAGATGGTGATTTCTCTGCATTGGCAATTGGCACAACTATCCAAACCTAAGGAAAGAAACAGCTATGGCAATATCCTGAATAAATAGGAAATAAAGGAGATATATTATTTCCTAAAGATGGCAATTATATCAATTACAGCCAGCAGGTACTGCTCTGGCAATAGGAAGGGAAGTTAAGAGTTACAAAAGCTACACAAAGACAACTGAACCACATGAAGACAAAGAAACAGCATATAGATGTGTAAAAATGAACAATTAAAACTACAACTGTTACCTGGAGAAGAAAACCATCAATATTTCACCCTTATTATTATTGATGCTGCACGCCACAGTCACATTCTGTGCTACATCATTACACCTTCACTGGCTAATTATACAAATAACATCCTATTAACAACAAGATGACTTCAAACCATTGTTATCCCTCCTCCTCCTCCCATTCTTTGATATTTGAGACTAGAATTGTTCCAAGGACATTAGAAATGTCAGGAACTAAATAATAAAATAGCTTCTTGCCCCACTCCAGTGTAAAAAGCAGCCCAAACATGCTTTTGGGCTTTGTAAGTAGACAGGGAAGAAAGGAGAAAGACATGAAGATACATTTTATTAAAAAAATGAACGGAAGAATTGCCTAGCATTTGCCCCATCCCCTTATCCTGTAGCCTCTCCTCTTTCTCAACCACTTCCAGTCCAGAGGGGAAGCATAAGGGGCTTTCTATTCATGGAATATTTATGGACCTGGAGACCTTGGGGCCTTGCAAAGAAGGAAGATTCATGCATAATACAAGGATGAGACCTGCCATTTGAAAGGACAAATTTACCACACTGGAAAAATGAACTAAGAGGAAGAAAGCCCATCAGAAACAAAAAAGATGGCTCACAAGCTGTGAACACTGGATTAAGAAACAAGTGTCAGAACAAGTAACTAGCATACACTGTAACAGAAAAATGACATTTCCTATTACAATTGATTAGCTGATAAATGATCAAGCTTATTAAATTAACCTTTCCCCACTAGCAGTTGACTGCAAAGTTCCATCCTCTCTTAATCACAAGTAGATTAGGAGAAACTAAAAAATAATCAGAAGTAATTTATACAATGGAAGAATCCTCAACTCTTCAATATTACATACTAAGCAAAAAAGATCAATCGGCAGGCACTGTTCACTACCTCCGAGTAATGATACAGGACCCAATCCACTGACTGCCAAAAAAAAAAGAAAGAAAGAAATGTCTTCATACCATCTTTTTATCTTCCTGAGCTTTCAGTGGCCATTTGCTTATTCCCATGGGTCTTTATCAAGGCATTCAAAGAACCTCTTCCATCATTTCAGTCTTATAATGAAAAGGTATAGAAGCAATATTTTTTTTTAACCTCAGCAAATAAGAAAACTATAAATTTCAAACAGACCAGGGGATGTTTCAGATGACAAAAGTAGGAGTGTGTACTACAGACCAACTACAAAGCTGGTCTATTAAAAAAAAAAAAAAAGAAAGAAAAAAGAAAACACAGACATGAAGGTATGACGACTTCCTTTAGCTGTCACAAGCAGAGGAACAGGGAAGGAAAATCTACTCCTCCTTTACAAAAAAAGGACGAGCTCCATCAGATCCCCAACTCCTTTCATCTATTCTTTGTCTATGGAGGTCCAAAAGGAAGAGAGTAAAGATTTACAATGACAAAAACCCCCACATGACCATAATATGTGCCTAAGACTCTTTACTGCATGAATGCAACCTGATGTCCTTCAGTATTGCTTTAAAGCAACCATTACAATATCACACATCTTTCCACAAGTACATTCCACAAGTCTTCAAACTCGTCCATCAGCATTTTGTGGGGAAGTCTTCTAGAAAACTCGGCTAAAGAAATAGCTGCGGTATTTCAACTTTCCAATTTGCACAATTGCTATTTCCTTAAGCAACTGCTAATGGACACAGGGACTTTGTTATTTTTTAAACTATACGCAAGTTTCTCCGTAGCATATTCAACCTCATTCTTCTGTGTCTTTCACAGACCCCTCAGAAGGAAGCCACAGTATACGACCGGAGTTGACAAAGCAAAGGCCGAAACAGGACATGAAACAGCAGTTGCGGTGATCATTTTGAAAAGGATCCATTGCCACAGATGCAATGGGAAACTGCCGAGTCCCCAGCCGCGGCTTCTTCCTTCAGAGGCTTTAGAGTGCCTGGTTCTCTGACAGGTACAAAGCGAGCAGAATGGGCTGTCACCCCCGTGGTTCGTGCAACGCAAGACACAACGACCTTGTGCAGAATCCCATGTTGCTTTACTAGAGGGCACAAAAGTACAAACAGAGTTAATAAAAACACGCTGTCACCAGCCCTGGGAAGAGGGTGCAGGCAGGGTGGGGTTTTTTCTGCTTTGTTCCTGCTTTTTTTCCCCAACTCCAAAGAAGCACTGAGAACATGAAGGCAACACCATCATTTCAACTTTCTCTGAGAAATAAAATTAGAGCTTGCCCTTCAATTCTCTTTGAAAAGCATCTGAGTTCAATAAACTCTTTTATCAGGATTAGAGGTGAGGCTGAAAGCAAATGGTCTCTTTTAGCTGATAAAAAAAAAAAATGCATTCCATTTCTCAACCTCCCCACCCCCTGGGCTCAGAGTTTCATGCATATTTGACATGTTTTCCATCTAGACAGCAATACAGCATTTCTACCCACTTTCTTTTTTTTCTTTCAAGTGACTCAAGTGCACAGTTTTTCTTCCCAGGAGCCAATTTATTTTTTAATTGTATCAGAGTACTCTGGGATTTTTATCTTGACTTCACATATTTTCATTAATTTAGGAAAAAAAAAGAAAAGAAAAAAGCAAGGTATATAGTATGAACAAAAGCTGTTTGTGGTAAACTAGAAAGTGCTTATGGGGTTCTTATTTACTATTTATGATTTTCATTACTATTACAGTAGAACCCAGAGGTTTTTAAGCAAGATTGGTCATTCTACCATGCCAGGACATACACAGACCAGAAAGGCTGTTCCTGACCCAAGGCACCTGCAATACTTGGGGGGGGGGGGGGGGGAAAAAAAAAAAAAAAAAAAAAAAAGGGGAAAACAAAAAAAACCAGAAGGGGAAAGAGAACATGCACGCTAGTAAGAAAAACATGGGAAGAGGGTGAAGTCGCTTACCCAGTGCAATGAGACAAGTCAGGGAGAGACAACAAGGAATAAGATGTAACGTCCAACACTGTACATTTATGCTGTGATTTCAAACAACCTTAACTGAAGTCCTAGTGACAGCCTTGGGGATATAGTAGAAAAAGTTCCCCTCAACAAATTCATAATGCAACAAAGAAAACTTTTTAATACTTGTAATAAACCACACAGATCAACTGTAGCAGATTTAGGCAGCATTTAATCATCTGAATTTTATTTTAAAGAAGTATTTAGAAAAATTCAGGCAATTGAGGCTCAAAAGAATTCCCTGACCTAAAGGAAGTAAATGCTGATTTACAGATGCTATCCTAGTACTCAGAAAGTATATTTATTGGTCATAAAAACCATCATATTTTTATTTTCCTTTTAAAAGTTAGAATGTTTGGGCTGTGCTTGCAATGATTGCTTTTGGTCAGTAACGAAGTGCAAGGTTAAGTTACAACACGTGCGCGGCAACGACAGCAAACACTGACCTAAGTGCAAAGAAAGCAACTGCAGTAAATGCTTAGAAAAGGGTAAAGGCAGCAGAAAAATGCTGGATAGACCATTTCCACTGTGATGTTTGTATTCAAAATGTCATCTTCTCTTCTGCTAGACCATATTAAGTTTAAAAAAAAAGCTGAACAACTCTTAGTTTCAACCTAAGAATGTCATCACTATCTTTTGATATCTCCCCTAAATACATCTATACTTTTCTATAACACTTTTTGCAGAAATGGAAAGAAACACAGCAAAAGTAACAATGTGTGACTTGAGACCCCTGTAACGTTAACCAACATTGGTGGTCCGTACGTGTGAATGGCTTATGAGGTCTATGAAAGCACTAGGAGCCCTGCTTTCCCCGGGGAGCCGCTGGCGTATCAGTCAGGATGTAGCGTAGGCCATTATCAACTCAACCGCTACACGCTGATGCTCCTGAGGTCATTCTCTCCCTGGACCAGGGCAATTTGGCAAGTCTGAAAAGCACAAGTGACTAAGTGCCTCTGAAAGCGCATGTGCCGCCGCCTCCTCCTCCTCCTCTAAAGCTACTCTTTTTACCCTCCGTTGCGAGGGCAGAGCGTCACAGCACTCAAAAGTTAAGGTGGAAAACGCAGAGTGCTAGATTTTAACACAAATTCAAAGCAGCAATTGGAATTACTAAGTTTACCCACTAAGTTTACTACTCCACCAGATTTCAGGGTAGAAACTCTGACTGAAAATGAAACGCCTGCTGAGAATTAATTTCCCCAAAGTCTCTCGAATGAAACAGTGATTTATGACTGAAGGACCTATATTCTAAAGCACAAAAGTTGGAAAACATTTAAACACGTGGAAGTGTATTTCACAACCACGGCAAAGTCTCTTATTTTCATACTAATACAGCTGTGGAGCTCACTGGGCCACCACATGATGATACAACATAAACAATACCACCCCCAGCAGGTGTCAATTCATTCTCTGTTTCTTTTTTACCCCCAGGTGAACATGCAGGAAGTATAAGCCACACGTAAAGGCTAGATGCAATAGGCCACACCAAATTTCAAGACAGTTTCCTGCCAATACTCGGCTTCTGCACACTGAGACTTGTCAAGAGAACAGTTTGTACCCTGCAAACAGGCAAATGCAACGCAACAATTTTAGAAAGATGACAAATCATGCACAGATGTAAATGCAGCTGTTGTTCACACCAGTTCTACCTTTCTTCTTTTTCTCGCTTATATCTTTTATCTCTCTGCCCCATCTCTCTCCAAGAAGGATTCTGGATCCTGCTGTTAGCAATGCGGACAGCAAGCAAACGTTATATTTCAGCAACGGGTAGATGTGTTAACTGGTTGCTTAGGCTTTACATTTTCAAAGCATATGCAGAAGTCAATGCAATGGCTCCAGTTTTCCGTCTGAATTAGTGACCTTGTGTCGAAGAATGGCGGTCTCCCTTTTCTACAGTTAATTTGTCTATGAGAGCTAAAGTGCTGTATTCTGGTCTAAAATTTCTTTTTGCCTATCCACTGGGCCCCTTTCCCATTACAGTAACCAGCAAACCTGCCGTCACAAGCAAACACTACTTTGACAGACAGCCTGACATCCTCTCACGCCCCAGGACGGTAACACAGAACCCTTTAAATGATTTGCTTTTTCGCATCTTGCTGCCTTACACTGTTAGAGGTCTACCATGTAGATGATTTGTATTAACAGATTTCAGAAATAACTATCTTAAAGAAATAGGTAGCGGGAACAGGAGCAAGAATGTCACCAGAATAAAGGGACCCCTTAGGCATTGTGGGGCCTTCCACCAAATTAACAAAGTTAAAGAAATTCGAGCTAATATATTCCGTGCTAAACTTGCCCCACATTTTTACAAAGCCGAGGCATTTATGTCAGAGCAGCATATTCTACACCTATTGCACAATTGTTTTAACATACATAAAGTATACACATGGCCTGTCTTCCATCACTAGCATAGTAAGAGCACTTAGTATATGTTTCTATTTGCAGAGGAATTCATTATGGGAAACGGAAGGCTTTTCTCTGCAAGGAAATTTGTCTTATTAGATGCAGGAGTGGGTTTCTCTCCCCTCTCCCCTTCTTTCGCGATTATTCATTAAACAGGTAATTTCCTTTTATAAACAATGGAGCCCGTATAATACGCAGGCATATTTGAAGAGATGGTTAATGAAGTAATAGTTTCCTGATTTCCCAGTTAGAGAGGTGAAACCTAAAAGCAGGGCTCCCAAGGGCCAACCTGTTCTCAGCTCCCCGGAGGAGGAGGCTGGAGCACATCAGCACCCAGCTCCTCCTGCTCAACCTGCCGAGCTCTGCTCTCCTGAGCACCACCCAGCAGCCTGATCAACCTCTTCTTTTAAGCGGCTCTTAGGCAGAGTGATGATTTCATCAGAAGCTGCTTATATGTGGTCTAGAGAATGTAAATCTTTCCCATTTCACTGTTACAAGCATACATGGATTCCTCCAAAGAGATCCAGAGAATAGTCCCTCAGCAGTTTACCTCACTCATACTGTTTCTTATGGAAGCTTGCCATGGACAGATTTTGTCAACAAGAATTCCTTAGAAATCCATCATGGTTTCTGAAACGTTAAGCTCCCAAAGAGTAAGCCAGTAATTTCAGTCAGCCTTGCAATACCTAGCTTTTTGTATAGAGAAACGAAAGGTGGGTGCTAAGACATTGGCTAGGAAAAATAAAAGAACAACGGGCAACTTGGCATTTTGGGCAGTATTCATATGACATGGCTTGTCATCAGGGCAACTCCCAGACTGAATACATACGCTATCTTTGGGAATCTCTTCCTAAGTTTCAGTATTCTTTAATTAGAAAGGGCATTCAATGTTGTCAGAATCCATACTGTGGTGTTCTACAAAATATGCTTTGATTTGGTTTTCAAAATGAAGTAAGAATTAAACCATTCTAGCATTGAAAAGTGCTCAGAAATCACCAAATCAGGTAAGGCCCAAATGAAATACATCAAAAATACAAGGGTACAGTAGATGCAGTTTCTCTTTCACAAACTTGCTCTCTGCTGGGAAAGCTATCACCAAATACAGGACTCCTTCCAGCTTTTGTTTGTTTTTAACCCAGGATTATCCTCTCAAAAAACCCCAGCTACTACAGATTGCCAGTTGTTACCAACTCAAACCACAGAAGGGCAGATTGCACCTGGCCCCACAAAGGGGAAGGGGAGCTTTTCTTCCCACCTTTGAGCGGGTCACGTACAGCTTGGGTGGTTTTAGCTCTGTGATCTCTTTCTGCAGAGTGTTACCACTAATCCTTTTTATTCCACACATACATCCACTTTCCCACCAGGACACAGTTCAGATAACTGCAATCCTGTCAGGGTTTTGTTTTTTCTTCAAATCACTACCAAGTACAAGCACTGCAGTTCAGCTCCTCAGAGAGGCGGAGGGAAGGGCTCATCTCATTGTGGCCACCAAGAGGGGTGTGCTGAAGGGTCCTGGTGGCCAATGGCTCCCTCTCAAGAGACATCACTGGCCAAAATCCTCAAGTGGAGGCTTAGATGCACACCCCAAACTCCCACCTCTCCTCTGCCTTCTTTTTTACCCTTATTCCCACTTTGCTATCCCATGAATAACCAAACCAACCAGGGTGGCTGATGTCTGAAGGGGAAGAAGGTTCACTGAAAGGGGTGAAAAAGTTGGTGTGCTCCTTCCCATGTCCAAGGATGCTGGAAGGTGCTCCTCAAGACAAAATTATCTTCTAGGGCCTTTGACAGGCAACGTGATGCTCCAGTGTTCCTGTTCCGATACTGTCTCTTTTTTTTTTTTTTTTTTTTACCTTTTTTTTTCTCTTTTACTTTGAATGGAATCAGACACATTTTTTAAGAAATGTAAATCTCAGAATCAAGTAATTCCTAGCTGCGGTTGGGAATGATGAAATCCCCTGCCTTTAGCAGCAGACACCATAGTATCAAGGATCCAAATCCATTCCTGCCTGGGTTCTTAGAAGGTGTCTTCACTGGGCAATTCTACAGCCTGAAAAGGCACTTAAGTCTAGGTCTAAACTCAAACTTATCCAATAAACTTTCAGGCAGAAAATCCTCAAGAAAATGACGATGGATGATATAAAGCAGATCTGTGAACAGAAAAAAGTAATGAATTGCACTGTTTTCCAGCTTTTGGAATCTTTTGCCTTGCATTTTATTTGAATTTGTCCCTTCACCCAAGTTTCTTCCATTCCTACATACACACACAAACACACACACATATATTTGTCCAATAACGTGTGAAATTTGGGAACGTAATACTGAGCACAGCAAGCTAGCTGGCTTGTGCAGGAACAGAGATGTTGCAAGCTAATACGTGAGAAGTTTTACGTTTGAATCGCTTTGGCCCTAAACTTGCAACTGGATCTGTGCAACTAAGACCTAAAACTACATAGCGCAGCCTGTTAGTGCCAAGCTCCTTAGATATGATGACCTGAAAAACCATGGATGGCGCCCATTCCTTGGAGTCTCTATTTGGGACAACAGTTAACTGTCAGCAATGAGAAGGGCGGCCACTACATCCCCTGTGCATCGTAGGAAAGGCAGGGACAGCACATGAGCTGTTTATACTGGCAAGTAGTAGTTAGCATGAGTGGAATTAGATCACTTCTCCATTTACGCAAAATATTTACAGTGCCTATTCTCAGGAAGGAGGTTTGACAATGTTTGGACAAAACAACAGAACTATTTTCCCAAAAGGTCTACAACAGTTTAAGCATTACTCAGGGAACGCTGCTGTCTGCAGAATTTGAGGACCGTACCTCACACCCATAGAACGTATCCAGGCAGGCTCTCAAAGGGTTAGATCTCTTAGCAAAGTACCAAAATAACAACAAAAATTCAAGGAAAAACTTAGGCTCAAGAGTTCTTCTAAAAGTGCATATCATGAAAACTGTGACTTTAAAAAGGATGACGACTTAAAAAAAGAATTGTGAAATCAGGGTCATTCCTTCAGGGCAGTTTCTGGTTTCTGTTGTCCAGTCCTTCATCTTTCAATACAATTTAAACGTTTTGGCTGGCTGCTTAACAGACTCTGATGAATGACATTATCAGCTAAAGATCTTTCTCTCATTATGCACTTAGGGATTAAAGCCAGCAGTAACAGAGAACTTCAAGTAAGAAAAAGCATTTGTGAGCTTATTTAAGATATCACTTAACCAGAAAACTCTTCCCCCGTAATATCCCTAGCAGCTTTTGCTACTTACTTTCCATTTATCAATCATCTTTCTCCAGGCAAACCTACCGGGATCAGTTTATTTTCTCTCCCTTTTGATCCAAGACATTGGCTACGGGGTTGCTCTCATCTCATGCCCGACTGCACCGCGTGGTTGAAAGTCAGGTCTCAGAAATGCACGTGAGCCATTATGCTTCACGTGCTGATGTTAAAAAGAAACAGAGATATTAACCAAATCAGCACCATTTTAATTTTACTTTAATTTTAAAAGGTCACCACTCAAATCAAGGGCAGCGTTGCTGTTATGGCAATGACGGCTATGCAGAGGACACCAAAGCCTAAGCGGTCTAACAGGCCCTGACTTTCAGGGCTCAGTCATATCAACGTGGCAACAAAGGAAACTACTTTTAGAGTCTCTTCTGAGTTTCTGAAACTCAGGTTTCTGGCAATAAACAATTTCTGATTCTGCATGTATCACTGCATCAGAACTCCCAGGTCTTCCACATGGCACACTTTCTTTAAAGGTGACTTCTACCGTTCTGGAAAGGAAGTGAAAATTGACCATAAAGGCAGCACCCTTCCTCTTTTAAATACATTCCTTGGGAATTGTCCTTAAAAATATACCTTGTCATTGTTAGGTATCAGTGATCTGTTCACATATCAATCAATTACTATGAAAAAATCATTCCCTAGGTGGAGGAAGGGTAGTAGCAGGGGTTGCATGTGTCCATGCCTGCCCCCATCCCAGCACCTTACCATTCGGTAAACTCAAATTTCTGGAAACTAAAAAGAATTTAATCTATTGCCCTATTAAGCTTATATATAAAAATGGAGGAGCTGCTGACCTCTGATCCTGGTTAAAAACAGCTCGCCAAGTTCTGTGGAGAAACAGAGCTGGGTGCTCATTGCAGAGTTACTGACAGAAGTACAAGCACCTTCGCTCGCTCACATTAGATCTACAGACCCCAGACATGCTTCTTACGGTCAGACTTCTTTTTTGATGCAGTATTTTGGTGATATCTTTCACCCTGATTCAACTTGAAGAGCAGTCCTAGCAGAGGCCAGGAAGCATAGTTTCCTGGATGGACCCACAGTGTGCCGCAATATGCAAGATTAATTCAAAGGCTTATTTTTAGAGTCTAATTCTTACAGAGAAACAATATCATCCACTAGGTTTTTACTTGCTTTTCATGCTTCGCTGGCATTAACTCATTTGTTAATAATGTCCATCTGTCATGGTCCATTTTTATATTCATATATTTCACGGCACATTACAGGCTTTTAGGGAGCTCTCTAAACTTCAGCATCCTTGCGGAGAAAAGTTTTAGCCGTACCCTGACATCACTTGCACTCTGACCGCAAGTCAAGCTGCAGCACGTGAAATGGTTTTTGCCTCTGTGTGCCCTGACCGGAATGGAGCAGCCGTGACCCCCAGAAGTCCTGTGAACGCGGCCACGGCAGGGTAGTGTCGGCAGAGAAGCTGACACCACAGTTAAGCCAAGGGCAAGGAAGCGCGCTCCTGCTTTCTACCTGCTAGCTGTTGCATGGATGTTAAGAGAATAAAGTTGCAGAACCATCAGTCCCCTACCGGTCAGGACCTCTAGATTCAATAAGAAGATTTAAACACAGTTGGAAGAGGAAGGGGAGAAAAGCAGGCAGAAGCAGGCAAAATTACAATTCCGGAATGAATGGAAATTCTGTATAAGGAAATTTTAGGGTCTTTACACTCTGAGAAGCGCCATTTGTGCATGCCTTAGCTCAACTACTGAAACAGATTATTTGATCAACAAGAATGGAACAACAACAGAAAATCTATTAGCTGGTGGCTGCGGAGCGTCCCAGGTCTATTAGCAATTGACTGATTAGCCTGTCGGGTGAGAGTCAGACTTTCTCAAATCTCATTTTCAATAAACAGTTAGAAGTCAATACAGCACAGAATGAAAATTCAATTCAGGGTAACGGGGAAAAAAAATAGCTAATTATTCTTTTACAGCACCATTGATCCTTCCACATCCCTTTAACAAAGGACTAGGCATTATAATAGACTATTTATATATAGATTACCAACAAAAATAATCTGGGAAATAATTTTAAAAAATAAATAATAAAAACACCGAAAGAACAATTTTACATGCCAAAATTCACAGAATTTTAAATACTAAACTACAAACAAATGTCTCTCACACTAAAGAATCTCTGTGGAAGCCGAAAATTATTACAGTCAGCAGAAAAAATACGTTCTTCTAAAAAAAGGTTTTTTTAACACTACTTATCATCTTAAAATGGCAGAGTATCAGCTACGGAACATAATGATCATTATTATTTCAGTGCTTTATATATAAAAATAAAACCAAGTATATAAAAACTATGGACACACAAGGAAGTAAGAATCCAACAACTACGACTGCCCGAGAAGAATTTTTTCAAATGAAACTGGAAGGAAGAATGAAGTATTCACAGGGGTTTAGACCAGAAACTAGAGCTGTAAGATAAAAATCTGCCTAGACTGTGAACAAGCATCCTTCAGCACAATTCTGAAGGTTAGAACTCCTTAAAACACACCACAGGTTTGGGGTGATGTTCATCAGCTCCTTTACATTAACGCGCTGCTAGAAAGAACCCTCCAGTTTTACCTGCTGGGGTAATGATAACGTTGCGTGCAGCAGCAGGCCCAGCCTGGGAGGCTCTGGAGATACTGCAGGTGAGGTGAACAACACAACGGCCAGAGGGCGTCGATCTTTCAAATTGCGTGGGCAAAGGAATAAGGCAAAAAAGGGGCAGCGTTTCTAGGAATCACAGCCATCTATCACAGCCCTGCCCGCCATCATAAAGGCAGAAGGTAATTAAAAAATACACACTGACCAAGCCAAGAGCCACGCAGACATCACTGGGCTCACAGGTTCAGCTTCGCTATGGGAAGTGGCTGCGTGCAGGTGAAAAAGGCAATGCAAATTTTTAAATGCTGTTGATTTTTGGTGAAGATTGATAACGGTAGCAAAGAGCACATTCAGGCACCGTCTGTGTTTGGCTTGTGCGCACTGTGGCACCCTTTACTCTTGCAGAGCCAAAGGTTCCTGCCGCATTGCACCAACTCCTGCTCTACTGGCATTGAATGAGCAGCTGGGTTAGTGGCCTTGGGACATAACAACTCTACAGCAACTGAAAACACTGGGTATAGGATGAGAAAAAATACATCAAGATTTCGTCCATGCTTCAACATCATACTTTGGTCTTTCTCTCAGCTGTGTCGAGATGGACATGTGCGGTACCTTGAGTAAAAAAATCAATGGGATGTGAATTAGAAAATCTATTTAAATTGGCTCTTTCAGCAATAATATTTTAAAGTCTGGCCCCCAAACACTTGCATAAGCACTACCAAGATAGTGGTGATACAGCATGGGATAAAAACAAACTACAAGAAGAAACTACATAAGTAAATTGAAGAATATGTGTAGCGCCGCTTGGTCTGCAAGTTAAAGCAAACTGTAAACTGGGAAGTAGAGGTTATTGGTAACAGCATAATTCTGACTGCAGAGACCTCAGTGTGAGCCATAAAAGGTACTCATACTACGAGATAAGACGCAGGTATCCTGTGCCAGGCAAGACAAGGTACTACCAATGTTAAAAAATACGGTACGACGTAAAGGCAGCTCAGCTTCGACCCAGCAGCTGCGATCACGGTGGCTGCAGCGGAGATGTACCTGCAGCCTGGGTTGTTTCACCTCACCCCACTCACCCGAAGGGCTGCAGACAGAAAGAGTGCAGAAAAGGAGGAGGAATATTGAATGCCAGTCCAGAACCTGCATATTTTGCAGCTTTTTCTCTCTCACCTCTGACACGGTAGAAATTGCTTATCGTTGGCATGCTAAAAACTAACACACCCTGATACTAACTCATCCTAACCGAAAGCAATGTGGAAGCATATAATTAGACAGAAAAAGTGAATGAAGAAACATCATATTGATTACAGGTAGTGCCACAGATTCAGGGGAGTAAAACCAGCAATGCACATTTTTTTAAAATGACACCAGCATTAAACAGAAGGGCACAGGGCCTGAAATCTCCCCAGCTTTGTAAACTCAATTAAAGATGTCAAGCCTGGATGGCTTTTTCCTGAAGTCACAGAAACACTGAGAGATCTTTAGAGATCTGGTTTGGGGGTCTTTTTGAGAAAAATCCAGAGTAAAGCAAATTAAAGTAACACAAATACTTTTTTCCTAAGCTGAACGTAGACCACACAGCTCCTTCTGCGCTCTCAGCACTTTCAACCATTGGGGAAACAACAGGTTACAGACCCAGCTTCCTCTATAGAGAGGGGGAATAGCCATGGAAAGAACCAGAACCTGCAGACAGCAGCACTTCATAGCGAGACAGACAGGGCTATAACCGCAACTAAATAAAAAGAACAGTCAATAAAATACAGGGAGAAAGCTGTTGAGCTTGGGACCACCCTCGCAAACACTGAAAGGGAAGTTCAGTCACCAGAAGTTCATTAATTAGTCTGAAAACAGGAAACATAGTATAAGCAGCAAATCTTTGCCGTTAAAACCCCAAAAGCCCAATCCAGTAGGCTGTCTGCAGCTGTACAAATCGAAACTTCCAAGACCAGGGATCCGAAGTTGCAGCACTAGGACTCCTGCAGCAACTGGAGATTAAGGCAGATCAGGAACAGGGTCATTTCAGTGTTTGCTGGCAATTGCCCCTCTCTCCCTTTCCCCCAAAACCCAGTTTAAACTACATGGTGTTTAACCTAGCTGGAGAGATTTTTTTTTTTTGTTAAGATGGATTGGTAGGAATCAAAAAAGCTATCCAGTCTGAAATCAGCAATAATGACATTTCCCCTCCGTGAAATGCTATTTCTTCATAACATGCATACAGCGTTGAAAAAACAAAACAACACATGAAAAAAACCACCAAACCTAAAAAAAACCCAAACAAGCCAACCCAAACCAATTCTTCAGCCCATTCTTGCCAACATCTGCTTCACGCTCTTTTCTACCACCTCCAAACACTCAACAAGCAAGGAGCAATCGCTTTCCCACTTGCACGGGAGGAGCAAAGGGAAGACAGACTGAATTACTCAGTATCAAGCTGCTTATAACCCTGAGTGACGTGAATCCTGGCTGCACCCAAGGAAAAGGAAGAGCAGCTGCTGAAGCCAGGGGATAGCGATCCTTCCAGTCAAACACATGTGTGGAGCTGGGACTTAGAGCAATTAGTTTCCTCTCAGCTCTCCAAGAACCACCAACTCCCATTTCACAGCCCAGTATTCCACATGTGGCTAACGCCGTTGTTTCCCTCTCTCTGTTCTTCTCAGAAGAAAGGAAAGTTTTCAGAGCTAAGCCAAAAGCAAGTCCCAGGGTGACTCCGGCCCACCAAAAAGGGAACTGGCCTGCGGGACTGTTAAGTTCCTCCTGGGTGCAACGAGCTCTTCGACTAACCATCACAGCTTGTGCCGTCAGGTATGTGCCTGCTCAAAACCCTGCCATAACCCATTCCCTCCCTTGGTGACCTAACGTGACAAAGTGAAACCAGGGTTGCGTTAACCCAGTCCTGAGTAAGCACTGAAGGCTTGGGATTGTAAATGTAACCGCCAGAGCAAGAAATAAAAGTTAGCTCCATTGGAGAATTATCACTGCTCTGCTCAAGTTTATACTCAAGAGAAAGCAAATGCATCAAAAGCTTTAGACTGAAAGACACATTTAAGACATTTTTCATCACTTTAAAACTGTTGTTTAAATTTAAAAGCTTTCTACTTACAGCAAGGCATTAACAATTTTAGAAAGCCATTTGTGTTCCTTTCTGAAAACACATTCTCATGTCTTCTATTTCAAGGGTGCTCATAATGACTTTTTGCTGCTTTTTAACCAAAAAAATGACACAGACCGATCACTTTGTTTTGGTGATTATTCACCAAGCAGAAGAGGCACGGACTACATAAACTTTGACTCGGATACCATAAAACTCGAACAGAATTAGCTCTACTTCATGCCTGCCAGCATGAGAAGCAAGCAGGAATTTAAAATGCACTCATTGCTCTCCGTTTCCTACTCCGCGCAGGCAAGCCTTCAGACGACTGTCCCCACTGAACACCGGTAATCTCTGAGCACAAAGCAGCACAGGGTCAGGTGCTTGGATTCGGGTCCCAGGGCCTGGACAGAACTGCACTAACGTCCTTCTTCCCCCCCGCCATGCTGCAAGCCTGGGGACACCCACAGACCACTCGACTTGCCACGCTGGGACACCCACAAAGCTCATCTAGAGACAAAGTAAGCCATACCGTAGCAAACCCACACACCTCTCATTTTATGCTTCGGCAACATTAATTTTCAGATGTTTGCTACATTTGTTTGGAAATAATTATTTTCTAAAGGGCGACGGCTTCCCTCACAGAAGAATTTTCCAACAGTCTGTTATTTTTTCCTGATCGCTGCATGTTTTTAGAGTCCACTGACATTGTTTACTTCCCCTAAAATTATTACCAGGCCCACAGATATGGTATCTGGATGTTTTTGTGATATGTTTTTCCACATTTTTGTGGCTTGTTTTTCAATCCCTTGGCTCTGAACACTCTTTTCACTGTCACAAATCAAGCTGATCACAGCATCTCCTGTTCCCAGCAAGAGGACAACCCAGTTCTCGTCGAAATCAATGAGAGCTTTGCCACTGATGGCCATGCAAGTGGGATCATGCACTCAACCTCTGTAACAAAAGTAAATAAACATTTTCATTTTTGTGTCCAAATCAGTAACGCTGGGATAAGAAATAGCTTTTTTTCTCCTTCTAATAATAGGAGAAAAACCACCTCCAAGCATAATTGCAATTCAGTTGCTGCCTGAAGGAAGGAAAACAAAACCCAATGAAGCTTTTTATTTCATTTGCTGTTTGCAGAAAGGATGAATCATCCATTTGCGTCTTCTTACTCCATGTAGGAAAGGTGCCCAATTCTGGTAGAACATCCATGAAATTCCTCTATTAATCGCAGCCCTTACTGCTCTAGATCTTACCCACGTAACACAGAATTCTCCACCACACTTCCCAGGCCACACACTGCCTTGTTCCCATAGCACTGAAACCATTTTTCCATGGAGTTAGTTTATAACCCTAAATGCCAAATCTCACTGTCAAGTTTTGATTTTAATGGTTTCAGTGTTGCCCTGGGTAGAAGAGGTACCTTCGATAAGAAATACAGAGTGTAACGCTGATAAGGGCAAAGGAAGTGGCTTAATATGGTCAATCGGCCTTTTCCTTCACCAGCACCTCCACAGCTCTTGCTTGTTCCAGACCTCTGTCTTTCTAGTCACTGGAGGCTAAATGCACTAATTATGTGCTGAAACAGAAGCTGGGATATTTTTTTCCCACTCAGGTGAGACCCAGACGCCAGGATATCAAGTACCAACACTGCTTCACTAAGTTGTAATATTTGTTTCTTTAAACAAGAAACAGAGCTGCAAGCAGCACTCTACTTTGTTTCTATTAGCACACAACAGTCAAAAGCAGTAAAGTTACACAATATTTTGTTAGATAACAATAAAAGCTTTTTTCTTCTTCTTTCTTTAAAAAAAAGAAAAAAAAAGACAGGAGACAGCCTCAGATTCCACGCACTGCAGGATACAAGACTGAGTGAACCTCGCCCTTAGCGCTCACTAAGAATGCCACACAAACAAGTTGCCACCGCTGCCATCAACACTGCGCCCCATCTGCCTCCACACAACGTGACAGCACGCAGGCACCGGGCACATGGAGAGCAGCATCGACCCGTGCTAAAGGAAAGCTCGCTGGTGCAGGGTCCTCAGCTCTACGTCAGCTCAGCAGTAAGAAAGAGCAAGTCTGGTTAATGACGGAATACCTCCATCAATTTATAGAAACTGAGGAAATAGCTATTTCTCTCTTTTTTTTTTCTTCTCCTTTTTCTCTTTTGAAGCATCAGCTGTTCTGCTGCAAATACAAACACCCAGTAAGGAAAGTGTAATCTGTAAAATAGCCCTGTTTAAACCCAGCTTCCAAAGACACTCAGCTTTTTCAGAAAAGCAGACTTCTCTCTTTACGTTAATAACAGACAGGACAATCTGTGATCAAGCAAAGGACCAAGATAGGAACGAAGGATATAAATTCTTTCGTGCCTTCAATTCTATCTAGTATCTGAGGCGGCTGACTATGCATTTTCCTAGTGCCACCCACTCGGGACCTCCAGCAGCCCAGGACTTTTCTCTATATCCAAGACAGGGGAAGGATTTTGTTTGGACTGCAAGAAAATACAAACTTTACTTCTTTCCAGATATTCTGTAACCTGTAAAAAAGAGTGAACAGCAGTAATACAAACAATAGGCTTTTATGGATCATGGTTCCAAAGATTACCATCACAGAATTTCTCATCTTGAGAGTGAGAATTTCTCATCTTGAGAGCACCATCTTCACCAGGTGCTTAGCAAGACACCTTATCAACAAATGCAATCGCACTTTAAGACGCAAAGGATACGCTCAAAATAAACCAGCCACATTTGTTAATAATACCATGCAGTCACCGTGTTCAAGTCACAAGTACCATTACTCCTTCTTGTAGCCACTTGAGGTGTGTTTGAGGTCACAATTCCTTTCAGAACAGACAGTCACTGATCATAAGGGCTGTTTCCTAACTAAAACATCCGCTTGCTGAACTATTTCTTATAATTTAAGTGGCAAGGGGCCAGTTGGGATTTTTCTGAATCAATGCAGGTCTCTTCTATAAACAGGAAGCAACTTCTAAAACTTTGCCTTCAGCCTATTATTTTTCAATTCCAAGAGAAAGCCATTCCCAGTCCAGCGAGGAAGATTCATTGCAGAACTACAGCAGCAAGTGAACTCCCAAAACATGTTAATTCAGTGCTCGCAGCTAGATACTCAGCCAGGGGGAAAAACCGGTAACAAGTCAAGACAACAAAACACAGAACGTTTCAATACAGAGTCCATCACCATTCTTTATCATTACGACAAAAAAAAAAAAAAAACCAAAACAAAAACAATCCAAACAAAAAGGTCAGTGGGATAATCAGATGCCGAAGAGAAAACTTCCTGCATAAGCAAAATGACAGACTGCTCCATCATTTGAAGTACTGCAATGAATAGAGAAATCAAAGATGGACCCTCTGTCATTTACTGCCACTTGTACAGCTTTTGTTATGTGCGTTCCCTCTTACAGATACCTAAGAGACACAGAGCTAAAATATTGCATTTTTAGACGCTGTCACATCCAAAGCAGAGAAAGACCTTAAGGACTTTTATGAGTTGACATCAAGCTCTCATGTTATTTCCAGTGCAAGCATCTAATGCCTATTCCTAAAACAAGCATTGCAAAAATATTGTTTCTTCCCCAAAAAGCATTATTACATCCATCCATGCCAACATATATCTACTAACACTCATCCGTCAACTAAATAACCTGTTGACTGACTGGAAGCATATTGTTTCTACTGCTCTGCACGAAGCACCAGGTGCATGTGGGCTCATTTATCTCACAGACATTCAAGGCTGAGCACCGACCACACAAACGATTAAAGCCACTTTTTCCTAAGCACCGTATCCATCTACCAATAGGCACAGAAATCCATTGTTTCATCCAGTTACACAGAACAGTCCCTTTCTCTTTCAGAAGCTGCCTTGCTAACAGGCAACAGAAATGGAACGAGCTATATATAGCTCTCCAAACACACCATGTGGCACAACTGTGCCGGACTGTAATTTTTCATCAAGTTTTTAATAGTCAGTTGGCACAGGAGAGCCCGATTTTCTTCATAAAGTCTGCAAATCTTCCTGTCCCAGTGAATATTCAACAATCCTCTGGTGATACTGTGTTAAGAACTCATGCATGGTACGTTACAGCAATAACTCTGTCTTTGGGACACGAGATGGCACGTCATATTCAATGTACCACAGAAGCCAGTCCAGTCAGGTGGAAACAGCCATTGATAGGAGTGTTGATACGCAAAACAACTGCACTATTTCACTGTGTCTCATTTGAGTGCTTTATCGAACTCCAGGTCTTCCACCAAGTAGCTTGGACTTCAATTATTTTATGCTGAGAAGAATGGCTACCCATCAATTAAAAAAAAAAAAGGGGGCCAAGAAAAAGCAGGAATCATACAGTGCATATGTAAGTTTCACCCCCTGTTTGTATTTACGATGCAGACAGGACTTCAGGTTTTATTTTTACTTACCTCCCCCTCTTCATTTCCCTTCCTCACTGCATGGTCAGTTGGGGTCAGCCATCCCAGCTGTGTCTCCTCCCCACTTTTTGTGCCCTCCCGTTCTGCTCGCTGGCGGGGCAGCGTGAGGACCAAAACCGGCCTTGACTGCTCAGCAACAGACAAACCCATCAGTGCAGTATCAACTTCATTTTCATCCCAAATCCAAAACATAGCACTACACCAGCTGCAAGTAAGAAAGTTAACTCCACCTCAGCTGAAACCACGACAACCCCAGTTGGTGGAGGTTGTTCATTGCACATACTTTTGTCCAGAAGCCAAGGGCCGGTACAGAAAAGCTGCCTTGTCCCCTTGCAGCATACAGCCCCGCATGGCCAATTCCCCAGCCTCAGCTCTGAATTAAATTACTCTTGCAGTGCCAAAAGTTTTTCAAAGTCTCACGTTCAAGATGCCACAGAAATGTTTGGAGACCACCCACCCTTAGTATTCTCTCGCTACCATCACCAAGATTTACAAAGAAATGAGCACTTCCAACGTTTAGCCACAAAGATGAAGCAAGCTAGTGCCATCCCCTCGAAGGCCCTTGCCTCTCACCACGCTTCCTCATTTCTTTCAACTTAGTGCAGTATTTATCTCTGCGTAACACACCTAACGTTAAAATGTGACAGGTACAGCAGAATAAGCTGTGCAACATTATAATAATGCTGCTGACAAGACCAAAATTAAAAAACAGACCTCAAATATATCATATGCCACGCGAAGTATATCAACTATATTCGTCCAGTACGTGCTTTTAGTATAAAACAGTGCCTCCTCAAAAGGGTGAACTTCAATTGATCATTCAAGCTTTTCTGCTCAGCAAGCAAACATAATTAAATCAATTCCTCCTCCTTGGGAATGGGAAAATTAAAGGACTAATAATGAAATTTTTCTAACTCACAGACTGGCAACTTGTCAAGAAATACATCTATTGTATGTTCATGGTAATTTTATCAAATTAGTCTTACTTCACCATTTCCTCTTTCCCTACTCATGTAATAACAAACATCACACAGTCGACATTAAAACTTTCTTCTAGAGTAAATTCAAAGCAAAACCAACTCAACCACTGAAAATTCCATATATCGCTATAAAAACCTCAACCCCTCCAAAACTATTTTTATGAACACTATTTTTATCATCTGGATGGGTTACCACCCCCACTCCAGTTTGGCATAACTCTACTCTTACAGAGCAAATCCTACCTTGTACACTTTTTTGGAATGACATTTGCCATTTTCAAGTAAAATCTCTATTAAACTCTGTTTCAACAGAGTTCTCTTTCCAGTGTCAGGGTCAATACAAACTTATAGAGCTTAGCTTTAAAGTCCTTACAAGAGAAGACTGAACTCAAGCTGCAGAAAAATTAAATGAAAACGTAAGACCCTACGTAAGGATTTAAGAGGTATTCCTGCCCTGTAGCTCCAACCTACTTCGACTTAAACAAGGAGTATAGCTTAGGGGACAGAACCTATGTTCTGTGGCCGTTCTATTTCTCTTTTGCTCTCATCTCCTATGTATACAGTAAGAGCCGGAAAATATCTCATATGGAATTGATAACGGACCTTCTGGAATTCAAATATTTACCACAAGGGAATCTGTCATGCAGTGCTTTTTCCTGCAAGCAATCATATATTCCCAGCACAGATAACATTTTCACATATAAATAAGGTCACATATCATTCCTGCTTCAACTTGGAAAGTATCAAACTTCCAGCTGTAGCGGCTACGGAAAAAAACCAGACTCACAGCGCACCAAAACCTACCCCAACCTTCAGACTTGCATGCTAAAGTTTTAACGCAGAGACACTATTCCCATGCTTGAAGTCATGCTTGTGCAGTAATACCTGCAGATTTAAAATCTCATTCAGTACTACTGTAAATCATGTAAGATACCTATAAGCACTGAGGCTGCAAAGCCAATTTCTATTAGTTCCAGTTCTGACCAATTCCATGGAAATATTCCAATTGTTTGTACTGCTTAAATTATCTCAGTCGGATACTTAAACGCATTTGTTGTTCACCCCATTTCAGCATAAGGTGTCATGCTCTGCCAATGCACTTGGGCCCTTATGGAGGGAAACGGCATATCAGTGACTATTTGTTTCAGCATGGAACAAGCAATAGTGGAAAGTGCAAACCAATTTAATTTAACAGAAGGGATTCACATCATGGCACACAGTTGTCCATTAACAGAACAAACCCCTGTCACCCTCCCTTTCTCCAGTTGGCAATCGCAGCAAATCTTCCATGAAAATACATTTCCTGTAATGTTCTGGTCATGGTCGGCAAGAGCTGCAACCCATTTCCATAAAGCCACCATGTGGAAAATTGCCTTGGCTGTTAAAATGGACTAATGCAAAGGAATTTTTTTTTTTTAAATGTTGAAGGCATCAATCCTTTTTAAAAAAAACTCCAGTTTCCAGAATACTAACAGGTCACCTACCAGCAGTAAGGCTGAGTCCTCAAATTAGAAAGACAGCAAATCAAAGAGCCTTAAAGAAAGTAAGAAAAAACCTACTTCACGCAAGTATCACTTACAGACTGTTAACCCAGCAAACACGATGAGAAGACCGAAGGAACTTTGCAACAGCAACTCTGCTCTCACCAGAGTACGACCCTCGTAGTGCAACTGCTAATCCACAAACTTCCATAGCATTAGTTTGTCCTCTAGAAAACCCCCTGAACTTCAGGGCGTTACAGACCGAGAAGCTGACAAACGGGATTGCCTGATCTGGAGAAACTCCTAAGTAGATTTTACGGAGATGACTGTGGGGTGAGACACAGGTAGAGCAGGCACCTCTTTTTGGAAAGGGGAGACTTTCAATGTGCAAGACTCCAGTGGCACTGATGGATTTCACACCAGTTCCTAAACTGGTTACTGTAATCTTGGAGGCAGAGCCCTGCACTGACACCTGGTTCTGTTTTACAAGTGACACAACCAAATTAGCTACCTGCAAAAAGCGAAACTCTTGGCTACAACATTTTTGCACATCAGAAGCATAACAAATAAAGTGCTATCATTGTAAAGCTGTAATAAAGCTCACAAAGCTTATGCAGAGAACCTTGAAAGGCAGGACAAGAGTGACATTACTGATACCATTGGCGAAACTGGGAAGTGAGACAGAGAGACTTTGAGGAAAACATTCAGGAGTTCTAAATAATGAAACTGGAATCTCTGGTCAGGCATTGCTTGCAACGCATCTGCTGGAAGCTCAGGTACTTCTCAAAATCAAGCCAAAGGTGTCTTAAATTAGATACTACATCATAGATATAGTAAAAATAAGGACATTTTTTTAAGACCTAAGGCTTGTGTCAGAAGCTCAAGGCTTCCCAAAACTAAAATAGAACAGAAAGTAAGTCCTAGAAATCTTTAATTCCCAGGTGCTATTATAGCTGCAGGTCAATTTTGGACTACTCTATCAGAAGGAAAGGTAAAGATCATTGTAAGACTAAAGAAAGGGTTGTCAAAGCAAAAGTCGTAAAGATTTTTAAAGAAATTAAATCTCTACGGTACAAATAACTGATAGAGCATAGGAAAACAGAGGTTGGTGAGCACCTAAGTTTTTTGAAATATAAACGTTTTTGTGATACATCCCTTGACTACCAAATTCTCAAGGCTGTGGTTCCAGGCTCAAAGCTGTGTCTAAGGCAATGGATGGAGAAATACAACAACGAGCTTTCCAATTTCGTCCTTGCTTGCCCAAGTAAGAAATGAAGAGGTATCTCAACTGTGTCTACATGAACAAAAAAAAACCAAAAACATACTTCATGATATACTTCATGACGTTCTGTCTCTTCAAGTTTCATCGGTGTCTTTTCTGGAAAGAGAACTCTATCATATTATAGGTTTTTTTCTTTCTTGAGAGGCAGCAAGGGAAAGAAACACACAAGGAAAGACAGAGGAGCAGAGCAGCATGTGTGTATATTGTACGTGGAATCAGAAGGTACAGTGCTTTGCCCACTGTACGTGCTAGAAGACGCGTACACGTTTCAGGGTATACAAAATGCAGTTAGAAGAGTACATGAGAAAATCTACACAACGCTGATTTCTTTCTGTATAACCTTGTTGTATGTTCATCATACTTACTATGCAAAAATTTAGCATGTGCAGGGTCAGTGAGCCGCTAAAGTACCTTTAAAGGAAAGTCTAACCTTTCCTACGCGTCTGTGCTTCCTGTAACCACTGTTAGCTGTCACCCTGATTTACGATTCCCACGCTGCCCTCTGTGATTAAAAGCATGATGGTTTGTTTGCATTTCTACTTAAGCTGATTAGTTTTTGCCCTCCCTCCAACTTCAGATGCAACCCCGCAGATGACAGCTCTAAGGGTCCAGTACTCCTTTCAAAACGACATGTACCATGGAAAGGACAGCTGGCAACTTGTGGGGCAGAGAAGTAACTCACTGCTCAGACAGCTACTTCGTACCACCGTGACAGAAGAGAAACTACAGTTTAATGGAATGAGGTGCCATGGTATTTGCAAAGGAGAATAGCCGCATTAACAATAGGCAGGTTCAGCCTGAAAAATAACGTTCATGTAATTTAAGAGACGGCTAGCTAAGAAATCCGCAGACATGCCAACAAGCAGGCAACACAATGAATTTACTGCTGGCTGTGAAAACACAAAACAGGGAGCTAGATGTCGTGACCAAGACCAGCACCTCAGTTCGCTATGGCATGCATTTCTTCCCTCGTTTCTATTTGGGCCTAGGCAGGAACTCGACTCTTCCTCTGGAAAAATCAGCCCACTGCCCAGACAGCATCTGTTCCCTCCTGGGGTGAGGTGGGTCCAGCAGAGCTGTTGAGATTTTTGGTTGAAAGGGATGCTTTAGTTGTGGAACCTGCAACTTTTCACTTTCTGCTAACAAAGCCTCGGCTCTGAATGCATCAGTAGGCTCTAGACTGGTATTTAAAGCAGTTTTGCAAATGGTCTTCTGTAAATCTGTGACTACAAGACTCTTGTCTCCCACTTACCTTCCAGTGCTCGTAAATATGCAAAAAACAGTCATGGGAGCAGCTTTATTAGGTTACAGCAGTTGAAGAATTCGAGTCAAAAGCCACTTGCCTCCACCGTTATAGACAGCGCACACACCGTCTCTATAGGCTTTTACTGACAAACCTGCGGAACTTTTCTTCAAAACCAATGCATTTTGCAAGAAAGTCTCTGAAATAAGACATTACATTGTTAACGAAAGTGGCTGTTAAAAAATGAACTACAAAATTGGGCACATGCTATTCAGTTCCACTGCAACATACTAACGCGACCCACAGCTTAGCCAGGACTCATTTCAGTTGTCTCCGAGACACGTCTGTACAGGAACAGAGCACGACAGCAGAGATTACAGCCTCTTCCGCAGATGCTCGGAGTTTTTATTACATTTAGGAAAATACTTATTGTGCAGAAAAGATTAAGCCAAATGGGTGTTTAGATTCCTGTCTTTTCTGCCCACCCGCTCCAAAATCTTTCGCAGTTATCAAAGATGAAGCACGCTTCCTGAGAGGTTAAAAGAACACGGTAAACTTGCTACTGGCTGGTTGCTATTTTGTGATGATCTTCTTCATAGCTCCATGAGCGTACAGCTGTTATTGCACTGCTGGAAAACGCCAATGCCTCCACGCAGGAGACAGGCAGGTAGCTTGTGGGTCCAGAACAAGTACATGTCACCTCATGCGTGTTCAGAGCCAACATTTGTTATAAATACCGGCAAGGCTATAAGGACACTTCTGTATACAAAGTGCACCCATTTTTGGGCAGTCAAAAAGAAATTACCATGCGTGAAAAATGAATATAAATTAGACCAAGTCTTGGCAAACTTTTGTGACGTTGAATAACACAGTAAAAACGCATACTTTCTTGTTCAGACACGTCTACCAGCTCATGTCTGGCTTAGTATCATCCGCTGAAGGTAACAAGAAAAACAGCACATTGATGGGGTTTTAATAGTTTGGCAAAAATAACAGTTATCTTCCGTGTCACAATCTCTGGAATCACAGAAGTCTTCCTTTCTTCAGAAAAGTGGCTTTCACTATTAGTAACTTTGCAAAGAGGCATTTTCTTACTAAGAAGTCTCAGCCATTTGCACTGTGCTACCCTCACCGCTCAGTTCCACCCGGTTTTGCTTTTCATTTTTTTCCCCAAAGATGACAAAGACACCACAAAGAATGTTCTTTCACGGTTTTTTTTTTTGTTCAAAACCAAAGTTGACAACAATCCTTCACCATCACCATGATATGCCAAAACAACAATACATCTCCTCCCGTGACCACTGTTTTTCTCTCTTACCAGATTATTACCGGGTGGCACATCAAATGGTAGAAAAACACCACAGTTAGCGTCTGACAAGTTCCATGCTATTATTCCCCTTGCATTAAAAAAATACGATGAACTTTAGCTTGTACTGCACTAGTAATTTTTTTTGCAGTCACAGAATTCCCACGTATTTACAGTTCATGGCATTTCATGAACCTGTGAAATCTTCCCTGTTCCCTTCTGAAGCGAAATACAATCATTTCCGTAGAAATAGAGATTTCATTATGTTTGACTGACAAGCTCAGGCCACATAACTGACTTAACAAGCGCAAGGCACGCTTCCTTTTCTTTTGATTTACGAGTCTCCACTACAGTTATTTTTTCTGTAGAAACAGAAGCAGAGCATATTTCCACAGCTATATTTATGTTTTTTCCCCACTGCTTTTAATCTGGAACCTTCATATAGACCAGCTGTTCTTGCAAGGGTAACTCAAAGTTACTGTGGATGTGCTGTAGGAGCAGACCTCACGGCAGTCTAATACCACTACCAAAAAACCAGCCCTTCATAGGCAGGATTTTTGACAAACACCAACACCTTTGAAAAGGCACTGACAACGGCAATAGCACTATTTTCTATATTGACCTGCCACTAAATCGTGCTCTCTCTTGCATATCATTTCAGAGGAACTGCCAGAAAGAGAAGGTTATGGTGTCTTTTTCAACAGTCAGTAAGTTATTTCAAGTGTGTATCTTTTTGGTTACATGATTTAATTTTAGACCTCCGTTTTCATTAGACAATCCGCAGCTAATACAGAGTAAAACAAGGCTCCGTCCCTGACTTAGTTCTAACGCCAAATATCTGGTCACTTAATTCTGGTCATTGACCTTACACGCGATGATTTGAAAGTCCATTAAAAAAAAAAACACTTTAAAAACTTAACAGATTTAACTATATGAAACACACAACAGTGAAGCAATAACCTATGGTAGAATCCCTTTAAAACAACCACACAAACAGTGGTGATTGTATCACACAGCTTTCCATGTAAATAACGGCTCTGAAGGGAAGCTGACACAACAGCCAAGTACTGAAAAGTGAGAAAAACCAAACATGAAATTTCCACTTCCTCTACACATAGAAAAGGACGCAGTCAAAAAAATAACACCTTCTTGCTACCTTGTGTTTGCAAAACAGGCTGTGATGAAATTAAACAGACCTCTAAAGACCTCATCGCGTCCTGCCTTCTCCCTGCACATCTGAGAGGTGACGCCCGTCACGTCTGCGAGCATGGCCCTTGGACACATAACTGCTAATGGGCTCGAAATAAAACTTCAGACACGACGCTTTCAGCACATTATCAAAAACATACTTGCCAGAGTTGCGAAATGCTTCTGATTTTTCATATACCAACCTGAAACTCCTCGGAACAGTGAGTGCCCCACGTTTCATGGATGTAAAAATCAGGTTTTGCAACTCCAGGGTGAGGGAACATAACGGCAGTTGTAAAGGGTTTACTATACAACATTGAACTAGCTTATTAAGATAATAAGTTGTTTCTCCTATTACTGTTCACTTAAAACAAACAAGATGAATCACTGAGGCTTTATTTCCTAATGCAGCTGTACAGCATACTCACATTTTGCAGTTTTTTTTACATAGTGAATCAGTGGGGAATAAAGCACATATCTCTTAAATGCCTTTTTTTTTTTCCCCTCTCTCCACTGTTCCTCCCCAAGTCCCTTCGAAATACCCATGGATAAAAGCATTCTGACTATATGTATATATACACGCGTATATACACATCTATATATACACACACACTTTACCCATTTCTTTAAACTGCCTTGCTTTGGGCAACTTCTCTTCAACACAAAGATCCCCCCAGTGACCGCTGGTACAGGGGGGAAGTCAGACAGAAGCAGCTGCCGTGACAGATGAAGATATGCCGACTTTTGGTTATCGGCTGCAAGGTATCCACTTTCAATTATTCCATTTGCTTTGCCAGCCTTTTCCCCTTGACCTCTTCCCATTTCTTACTCCAACTCATTCCACATTTAGTTCTTGAAACTCTTATTTCAAAAGGGTAACAGCCAGAGTTCACAGTCTGTACTCAACCGCCTTACACTGACCATTGCTGGCTTGTAAGTACCAACCCATAAACCAGATCTTCAAAGGACCATAAATCGGTACCCAGCTCAAAGATTTTCCTAGGACGTATAGATCACCAAACTGCGCAGAAGCGAAGTTTCATTTTAAAGAACTTTAACTTTTCTCTCTCCTAGCAGCTAATGCGTCTGTCCAGCCAGCAAACTTAAGCAAAATGAAAGAAAGTTGCTTTACAAATCTGCCAGCGACTCAGCTACAGCTCAAACGCTTTCTGTACAAAGACAGTGAAATCAGTGACCTAATGGAAAAGGGGGAAATAATGCCTACCTGTTCTCCCCGTCTTCCCCACAGCAGTCTGGGAACTCAAACAAAAAAGCTAGAAAGCACCTTTCTCCTTAACCTTTTATCTACAGAAAATTAAATGTCTTATGAACAAGGGCCTGCAGGGAAGAGGCAACAGGCAAATAAGAATTACCTGAGAGTTATTCATCCTGTCCTTCCATAGAAGGACTCCCAATCTCTCCTGTTAGTGTTACTCACTACGGTGGGGGCACCTGTCAAAACCCGCAAGGGTTAACCCAGGGCTTTACTGGAACAGGGGAAACGCTGGTCCTGTTCCCTTCTGAGTATTCTACATAGAAATAAGGGGTCTTTTGCACTTTCATATGTCAATTTGATCGACCAAAGATAGACCAGACAATATGAAGTGGCAACTTCAGATAGCAAAAAGGAAAAGGAAATTAAAGGAAGGAAAATTCAAAAAAAAAAAAAAAAAAATTGACCTACGTACCCAGGGTTTTCAATTATTAAGGGCTTGGCCCTGGTGGGATATTCAGCAGTCTTCCAAGGCAGGAAAAATCATGAGCTTACTGTGATTTGGGTGGCATAACTCCAAGCCTGTTCTCAGTAGTAATTCTGCCTAAAAACAGATCACCAAGTGAAACTGCACATTTTTGACACTGTATGAACAGCAAGGAAAACGTAGTAAAAATACAAATTATATTATTCCTTGCAACTCGCTACTAATATATCTGTTTCCAAACTGCAAATACTCCATAATGCCGCAGAAAAGTAAGTATGGGAGAAGTTCAGGAGAATTTTAACCCGCTGTTCCCAACTATTATCTTGAAAAAAGTGCCCACTAAGGAATAAGCCACTTATGCCTCTTTTTAAGAAATTCTCACTTTATTGCCATTATGAAATGGTACTTCTTAGCTTGCCAATTTATTTTTTTACATTAGACTTGTGTACTTTTTAAGAAACCAAGATGAAACACATTCGTTTTTAATACTGCATGCAAAGCTTCAAAAAAATTGCATAGGCCCAAACTTAATCCCTTTAAGACTAAAGATCTGTCTGATCTACTGTCTGTTCTCTGCAATACCCTGTTTGTTCTATCACGCCACAGAAAGATAATTTCGACCTCATTTAACAATCTATAAATTGTCATAAACTCTTTGAGACATCAGTTCCATTTCTGATAGGCAGCATGCCTTTTGTTCGTCTTCAGGAAGAAAATGCCGTTGCTCGCAATGCAAGCAGTGAATACCCAAAGCCTCCAGGAGCCTTCCTTCGCCTCTTCGGAAAGCAGACAAATGGAGCTATAGACTAGGACCCGGCCTGCAGTCTCACTGCACTTTGAGAGCGGCAATTCTTGACTCAGACTTTCAGAATGAGGTAGGAAAGACACAATTACTTTCAGCTTGCTCACCATCATCTTGTTTTAATAGATGGAGAAAGGAAGCACAGAATTTTTACTAAACTGTCTGAGGCAAAGGCACTGTTTAGAAGGGCACCGCCAACTGTTTAAAAGGTTGTCACTGACATAGGCTTGGAAAATACTTGCCCCTAGACAGACAGGCAGCACCTTCTGCCTAAAAGTAGTATGAAAAATTCCCCACTAGACTATACAGAAGACGACAACATCCACAGGAGAAGTTTTAATTCCCTGTTATGGATGCAGCTTACCACTCTCAGATGAACCCCATCAAATCACTTACGGTTTGCATCAGCTTCTGTATCGTCTGCTCAAGACTTTGAATTAGGTTTCCTGCTTCTGTTCTCTCCAGGAGGAAACCTTGTAGATGTTTTAGCTCATTTCACAGTCTGCATATATTCACTCATTTGGTTATCGAAATAGTAGCCAAGGGTGATATGATAATTTTGTTCCACTGACAACAAATGAGTAGATTACATTTAAAACAAGACATGGCTGCAGGCACCAAACAGTGCTGCTTCTATTAGGAAAGCTTTTCCTTTCCTCCTGCCCCCTCCTTTATTGCTTGTTTCAGGACCTTCGGTCTTTTGCAAGTGAAGAGAGAACCATAACACACTAGGAAAGATGAGGAAAGCTGCTCGTTTCCCATTTAAACACAATTTTATATGTTTTTTTATATATATGCATAGCATATAATGCGCCTATTTTTCTTTTTATGACTTAGAAATAAAAACAAATGTAGTGGATTTTTACTGTGTACTTGCACTGATCATTGGATGCCATAAAATATTTTGGTAGGCATAGCTTTGGAAAAATCAGTAACTAGGCAGGTGCCAGCTGTGCAGCTCCGTGGTGCCAGGCAGTCGTACTCCTTATTGCCTCCTAAACTACAGGGGCAGAAAAGGATGGCTCCAGAATTTAACTCCATGAAATTTATACTGGGACAAATGGAATTTAGTGTGATCAAGTGTCCTAGAAAAATTAACTCCTTTCCTATCAACTCCTGTTCTTTCCTTATTTGCAGCAAGGTTACATCGCTGGCTTCAGTCAAAACATACCCAGTTTGGGCCAGTAAAAGGTGAAGTTGAATCAAACCTACTCTGTAAATGCTAGTGTCTCGAGGAAGTCCAAGCGGGCACAGAACCCAGGCCAAATGGTTTGCAATCCTCACAAAAATGCTGCACTATATCACGTTAAAACACTTGTGAGACAAGCAGCTCTTCAGCCACCAACGCACCAACGCTGCTTGGACAGGCGTACATAAAGTAGAAGTTATTTCCAAAACAAATAACAAAATGCGGGTAATAAAATAACGAGGAAAAGGCAGGAGTAACATTATCCTTCCTGGTGCTAGAGTTCTCATTCCAGGATGACAATGTGATATTTGTTTGTGCCTCCTGAGAGGCGAAAGGATGGGTCAGGAAGGACCATTCTACTGCCTTGCATGCGGTACGGGTTTATTTGGTGCTTGTGAGGTGTTGGATCTCCACTGATGACTCCGCGTACCCACCATACAGATGCTGCCCACAGAGCGGGACATAACGTGTTCCTCTTCTTCCTTGAAATGGGAAGACAAACAAAAACCCCAAAGAAACCACAGGCCAGCTCACTGTTCTTGAGTGTTGCAAACTTCCCGGTTACTCCTTCCTTGTTCCAAAATGAAAGACTTTTCAGCAAAGTAAGAAGCAGGCATGGCTGCTGGAGAGTTGAGAGGGAAGAAGTGGTGACCGAGCACCTCTGTCATCATCCTGCATTCTCATGCCCTATTATCACTTTACTTGAAGACTGTACCACTGTGCTGTTTTCCAAAAAGATCCAGACTGCTCAATTCATTTGTGGTTTGGACATGGAGAAGGCCAGGTCTGCCCCTCCTTTACCCGGATAAACAGGAGCAGCAAGGAGCCATTCAAAATGAGGGAAAATAAATTCATTCCCAAACCTCAGAAATGGTGCTGGACTGCAAAAGCTAACATTAACTTTGCCCCTTTGTGCAGCATTTACTTCCTCTACAATCAAACCCCAAACCCCACTCTCAGGAGTTTTCTAGAACTGCTACAATCGTGTAATTTTCCTTCTAAGGAAAGGTAGAGACAGAAAAAGAGAGGCAATACTAACCCCAGCTTCTACTTCAGTTACTCGTCTCCAATTTCCAACAGATGGTTGCTTCCTTCATTGACTAGCCCCTCTGCATATTCCAGTTCGGTACGGCACAGCCACACGGCAGTGTGGGATACAGAGAAGATAATAGGGCACTTCCCTTCTAAATCCCTCAAATAAGTACCGCAGATGATGGACGCTATAAAGCAGGGGGGAGGAGGAGGCGGAAAAAAACACACACTTGAGATTATGCCAGAAGAACATTCCTCTATTGCACTGTTAATTGCTGGTCCTTGGTGTGATTTTGGTCCAGGCGAGTCAATGATCTCGCAAGCAAATTTTGGGCATAGCTCACGAATTAGGAAGGGCCAGCAACACTGCCAACAAGCAGTTTGCACGCAGTCACTCTATTTTGAAGGGTGGCAGGTGTTGAACATTACAGACTTGAGCTGTTGCATGGCAATTTACTATAGTGCAAAAGAAAGATTTGGGAACTTCACATTCACTGTTAGATACTTATCCTTAATAGTCTTACCAAGTCTCCATCTTTAGACCATGACTGGTTTAGGTCAACTCTGAGGACCTTAACTCGTCTCTAATGGGAAAAGCAGCACAAAGATCGGGTCTGCTCCACAGCGACGTCCCGCAGAAGTCTTGCGGAATGATCCCTTTTTGAGGGTGAAGTGACAACCAGTAGCAAGGGAAACATTTGAAAGTAGGAGAGTAGCACTGAAAAATGGCATCGCGTAATAGAGGTAAGGAGAGAAACAACCTTCAAGAGAAGATGGGGAGCAACAGCTCTTAATTCTCAACCAGCAGGTTACCTGCAGAAAAGCTATCAAGGCATCTGGGTACCTTGTAAGGAATTACATGTCTGATTTCTGCTTAGCCTGTTAGGTTTATTTGTAGCATTTATACGTAAGGTTCAAATGGCACTTACTCAAACTAAATGCCAGGTCTGCATTTCTTGTTAACAGCCCAGCAGTAACAGAGATCAATGCTTATAACTGAGGAGTAGTCAGACCCAGACCCAAATTTATGAGATTCCTGCCAATTTAATTTGGGGTACCTTTGAAGCAGTTTGTGTCCTTGGGTTCTGAAAAGACAACTGACTCCAGGAGAGAGTTCAGCAGAAGAACATGAATGTTATCACAGCACTGGTGACGCCTTCTGTACATAGTTTGAACTGTTCGTAGACGAGAGCATGCAGAAGAGCTTCAGAACAATAAGAGTCACTACACACACATCTATACGGATAAACAGACTCATACAGCGGACACTACAATTAATTTTGCAAATGCTTCATTTCATTTCAGTCCAGTCCAATACACTCCATGGAACACACAAACCCCTGTGGAAAAGGCAGTATGCTGCGTGCCAAAGTAGACTGTGCTGGAGTTGAAAATGTTGCTTTATTTTGTTTCCACCTCTACGCTCCCATTCAGCAAATACTGACTGTTCTCTTGAAATGTCAGTGTGCGGGACAAAAGGCAACAATTGGCAAAACATATAGATATGCTGTCACCGCTTGATGGAAGCTCGAGTACCTTTCCAGAGTCCCTTGCCAACAGAATTAAATTGTGCCATTATAGATTCTTCCGTCAAGGTTTCTAATAAAGTATTTCCTGCCAAAATTTAGAAATGCAAGTCAACATTCTGCAGTAGTCCTATGTGCTCTGTGCATAAACTTTTTTTCTTTCCTTTTTTCTTTCTTTCCTTTTTTTGCAGTAATGCTGCCGCTTGAGTCAAGGCCAGTGTTTAGTACTGGGATGACATAAACATAACTCCAGCACCTCTTCTCAGAAGGAGAGGAAAATGAAACAAAAGAACAAACCATGCTCTTTTACTCCACGCCTTCAAATTCCTCAATTAAATAAAGAAAAGCAGGAAAATTTCTTGCTGCCGAGAGCATCACTACCTCTTCCTTTACTCAAAAAAGAACAGAAAACCAAACTCCTAAAGTCTGAAGGGCACCTTTGTTGTTTCTTGCTGAGGATTGATTGCAGAGGTAAATAAGTATCAGAGTTGCTGAAGCTGATCATGCTAAACTTTATGCCTATATACCATAAAATGACAGGTCTAAAAAGCTGAGAAATTGGGCAGCGGTGTGCTTATGTACAGCAATTCTCACAGAGATCAACCGGTGACAAGAAGGGTTTTCCTTAAAGCCATTGCTCCAAATCTGTTTTTTCAGAACCTCTGGCATGTGCGTGGTCCTCGTCAAAGCTTCCCACAATCCAGACCTCCCACATCTCTCCCTTCATGGGAACATAAGGTGGACGTGGACTAGTCAAATTCAGGAAACGGCCTGTCTGAGACTGCGCCCTACAAATTAATTGAATAACAGTGCACCCTCACTTGAAGACATGCAAAATTAAGCCAGAAAAAGACAGAAGGCAAATGGAGATTCTTGGCCGGTGAACTAAGGTATCTTCCAGTGTCCTCTTGCTGCCTGCCTTTTCTACCAGGATGCAATCGGACGCAGCACGTAACCCAAGCAGCGTTGCCAACAGAAGGCCAAAGATTAATTGCAGCGGCGCCTCTGTCGTGTTGCCAGTGAAACCAACTGCTCCAAGCTACAAGTTTGAAGAGCCCAACCTTTTCTTTCTGTCAGAGACACGCGTTCTCTTTCGTCCACTCCAGACCGGATCAATACTACAAGAGACGTGATCTCCCGACAGCTGGATGTGCCACAGGCCCAGCTTGGAGCTCTCCCACTGCCACAGGAGCTCAGAGAAGCGAGCTGGAAACCTTTGGCATACCCCTCCTGAGACCATGAATTACAACTGTTACCCGTGCTTGAATTTCATTACTAAATTGTTGAAAGTAAACCCAGACTTTTCTCATAAGTGGCTAAGAATCCTATGACAGGTTCACTTAGTTTGGTGGCTTCCAGCCAAATAAACCAATTCCATCTCTCCCAGGTTGAGAGTTAGCTAAGTGCCTGCATTTACAATTCTTATTTTCCTGATCTAGAGGAACAGAGATGAAGAAGGAAAGGGAGGTGGCACCAAATGGTTAAAAGAAAAAAAACCTTGCACGGATTTGTTAAGGGAGTCGTGCCCCTAACAGCTTGTACTTCAGAGACACCTCCCTCCTCCCAAACACTGGGAACGCTCATCAGATATAAACAGGAACCAAAACTATACAAATTTTGAGAAAGCTGAACTCCATATTGAAAAGCCCAGACCCATCTTTATTTCTGGTACTAATGCAGCATCGCTTCCTGTCTTCCTAGCAACTGATACCGGAAAGTTGCTCCTGTCTCCTGGGCTTACAATTCGCTGTCTTTATAAAAACTTCTTCAGAGCTGTATAGTGCCCTTGCAAAAGAAAGGAAAAATAAGAGCACCCAGTACCTGCCCAAGCTACTGAAGTGAATCCCAAGGGCCAGGTTTCTCCTAGTCCCCATTTTGTGTGCCTTTGAGGCAACTTTTCTAACCTGAGTAAGCTGAAGCTAAACATTTTTGGTCCTTGTGTCCAAGGACCACTCGCATTCAAGTTTGGATACTCCTCGTACCACAGAACTAAAGCGAGATGATTCATGGAGGTCAGGATTGCAGTTTTAACACAGCTCTGGGTATGCTCCCACGGCAGTGACATACTCTGTACCTGTGTCCCATTCTACCAGCACTGTTTTATTTACAAAGAGCAGATCACTCTGGCATGACAGAGGGGCTTAGCTGACGAAATCAGAAACCATCAGAGAAACCTTATAAGATCATGAATGACTTGCCCATTCGCATATCTCAGATGATCCATTTAATTCAATCTTACATGCTCAACTAAGGCTGAAGAAGAAGCAGGGGTCTATTTGGTGCCATACAGTTAGTTGCATTTGTACAGAGGACATCTGTCATCTAAGAGCAGCACTGAAAGTACCGCCCATACGGATATGAGCTTTTAGCACATTAAGCATGTTCTGCATCGATCTAGTGACCTGGGGGCACAAACCTCCAGATATCTCCTTACATGACCTCAAGGCACTGGTCCCACCTCCATCTCTAACCAAGCAGAGCACTTACAAGTACCATTCTCTTGCTTATACTCCTCCTCCCTCTCCTGTGACACCATCAGCTGTGTGCTGAACAGAACGAAGCATTACATTCTCGCAACCTGTCTGTAGCTTTCCCATACAGGCTTGGAAGTGTGATTTAAAAGCACAGCTTAGAAGCATGTGAACTTTTATAGAGTTTAAAGATAGCTTAAACAACTAGGCCTTTGTTTCAACTTGCATGATCAAGCAGTGTGTAAAAAAAAAAAATATTATGTGAAATGTAGCATAGTTCTAGTTTTAGCCATAAGTCACATTTAAATTAGTTATAAATAGGAAGGGGGAAAAAAGGCCAACACCGAGAATGAACTGATATAACCAGCTCCTACTCTGAGTTCCCTCACCACTATAAACACTTGCTCAGTTATTTTCTGGAGCACGAGGCCTGTATTCTTAATTGCAGAAACCCACTAAGATTTAGAGTTCCTACTCACACCCAGTGACTGAATTTGTTTGAAGGGAAAACTGTTTGTGCTTTATCCTGTAGGAAGTTGTTAACGCCCAGTCATTTCCCCCCCGTATTCTCTCCTCGCTGACCCCACAGAGACCACTTCACACGAAAGAGAGTTTTCTTTTTGAGACAGGGATATTATAGCAGCATGCACTATACAGTAGAACCTGAAGTATCCAAGAACTAAATAGCTGACACCTTTGGAATTCACTAGCTCTGGTTCCGATCTATATTAAGGCTTTTTTTTTTTTTTNTTCAAGATGTCATGGTTCATACAGATACAGCAGCCTGCTTAGATGTCATGGTTCATACAGATACAGCATCCTGCTTGAGTTCAATACCTCTATTTTAACTTCGTTTGGTTTAAACTTTCAGGAACATCCCAACACAAACGTATATTCCCATGAAAAGAAGGAGTAAAGAGCCACATAAATTCCTTGGTACGTAAGTAATTCTCCTGACTTCTATAAGAGAAAGCTGTTCTCATATCCTTTCTGCACTAGGCAAGAGTCTCTAAATCTCCCCCACAACAGTGTAGTTGACAAATATAATTGCTTTTTTTGCTCTCATGAGCAGTTATTTCCAGATTTGGGATTGGCCAGGCTTCAATCCAGAAAACAGGCTTTTCATGACAATCCCCAAATAACTTCAGAAGCCAGGAAATGTCCTAGTTGGGAAAGGGGTGGATTCATCCTGCCTGAAGTATTTGGCAGACCAAGCATCCCACACCTCCCAGACGTTCAAAGAATCCATCCTTCAGTTTCCACAAGATTTCCAGCTGGATGTTACGCTGACAACCAGTGCTTTACCCTAGCCAACCGCTACCCACGCGGTTTGCAGGAGAAACTATTGATCATCCCGCAAGTTTTGTAAGTTGCAGTTGCACCCTTCCTATTGTGATTTATATTTTCATCATAGTCCAACTACACCTCAAGTGTCAAGTCCTCCCTGCCCCACACTAGCTAGAGCACAAGGAAGAAAATGCTCTCATCAAGAAGGCCTTTCGAGAGAAGGCCTCAGGGGGAAGTTATTTCCAAATGGAAGTAGTCATGCTGTGGACGGTCTGCAAGAAGATTTACTTCTGGATTTGTTTCAGGATATTCAGAAAACGGATTTAGAGGATCTTTACTTCTAGCGTCTGATTGAGTGTCAGGAAATCTCACGGTTACATTGTCACACGCTCAAATCCAAGCGCGCTCCTTTGGCAGATCCCACGACAGGGAAGACGGTACTGTACAGTCCTCCTTGGGGTGAGGCATAACCTGCTAGCCTAAGCACAAATTGTAATCCTAGATCTGCTGTCCTGGCGTATCCCACTGCAAGCAGTTTAACCTTTGCCTCTGTTTCTGCATTTGTAAAAAGAACACGTAATATCCCAGCTCAGTATGGCATCGTGATTAACAGTCACTGTAGAGGAATTTGAAGGAACAGAGTACGCACACATACACGTCCCACGTATATGCTCTTCAGGAACAATGGCCCTTACATACCTTTGCGAGGTAACGGCTTTGTCATCTGCGGATTCAAGACTGGGAAACTAACGGGATACAAACATTTCTCCATTTTTGTGGAGGCAACCTATTTCGAAAGAGCTACAAGGCAATCCACGCAACAGTTAATATAGTAAAAAACAAGTATTATTAAAATAGTTCAGGGTCAGGTGGCAAGTAGCACTTTCCCTGGATATGAAAAGTAGGCAAAGTTCTCTGCGGCCTTTTAGAGATGATGCCTGGGCTATTCACCAATGCAAACTGAGATCCAGGTAGAGCAAGAATCTTCCATTTTTATGCACCAAAAGAGTTTGCTGCTGGTGCTGCTTCCTTCACATGCTGCTGCCCTGGGCCAGTCACAAAGGAGCAGCTTTCTAAGTGGCTTTGGTGACAGGGGGCAGGGGAACAACGCATGGTGCATGGTTCATGGTGTCACGAGAGAAGCAACCCCCGCACTTGAGAGCTCAAATGTTCAGGAGGAATATAAAACCTGGGCTGAACAGTTACAAAACCCAGCACCCCCCAGAGGTAGGTATCACCTTACCATTTAGCAACAGAAAAGCTGGCTGTGCAAATAGTGTGCATAACCCACCCCCAGCGCTGTCAAACAAACACAAAAACCTGTCGGAGCAAGCTGGGACAGCCAGCCAGGTAAAAACAGTTTCTACTTGCTTCCCCAAAGTACCTCATAATATGGGCAACAATCCAGCTTTTGTAATGCACAACTTTCACACCCCTGGCTGGGCCATTTGCTGGGATGGAAATGGGATGGACAATTTCCTACTGCTTTCCAGTGGGTGAAATCCTATTAGAGTAAACAAAAACTGTTTTCATCAACCAATTGCAAAGGTTCAGCCAAAACAAGTGTATTTCTCCTGCTGACAGTTACTGTTGTAAGCACCACGGAAACATTTCCACTAACTACAGGAGTATTTCTTCCCAGGAACTGCTGTCATAGGCAGGCTAATACCTAGATGAGAACCACCAGCATAAGCGTCATCCAGAGAAATCTTCAGTAATGTCTGTGACAAAAGGAAGTTCAAGGAAAACCTGACAGATACAAACACCTGACCAAAAGTGATACAGCTTCAGCAAGCAATGTACTCTGGGACATGCCAAGCCAGCCACCTCCAGGAGCAAGGATATGCGATTCTTCTCCTTCACGCAACACCACGTTTGGCCATGCTGATCACTCAGGAACCCGTTTCCCAAACAGAGAAAACTGAAAGGACAGGGTAAAACTGCATCACAGCCACTGCAAGTTAATCCATTTCAAAGCATCAGTCCTGATTTTTGAGACCTCCCTTAAGCTTTGATTAGGCTTTCACGGAAAGACACCTTTCTTTAACGCATCGCTACATCACAGAAGCTGCTATAAGCTGCGTGTCACAGCATGGAAAACCTTCAGACTAGCTGAGGGCAAATCCACGACCATTTCAGTTGTCTCAAGACAGCTAACACACTGAGGAAAAGGTTAAAAAGTTACGTAGAACTTGCCAAATCATTCTTTCAAGGAGTTGCTTAAACCATATTAGAAAAATATATTCTTAGCAGTTGCCAGTTAAAGATCTAAATACGTTTAAGAATGCCTTTAAAATTTGCTAAGCTAGTTGTCTCACATACTATAATTATTCACACTAGACTTTTCAAGTATTTTTCTTGCCTGTCATAGTCCAACATTATTCCTTTAAACAATTACACACAGCTTCAGAGTCAAATCATACAGAACTCCCAAGGCAAAGAAATCTGGTGGAATGAAGGGCAAGAAATTCAAACTACGTCTTCACTAAGATCAAAGACTTTATGGTTATTAAACAAAAAGCTTTACCAATAACTAACAAACCACCTAACACCTGAAAACCCTAGTCAACACAAGGTATGCCTGGTTCTTGATTTGTCCTCACCCTTAGCTAGGGACTGATTATCTCATTTTTCTTCTATCCCCAACCTCGGATGCTCTTTTTATAACCAGAAGTACAACTGTTCCTGCCGTTGAACAACATCCTGATACTCCCTTTTCGGTGGCAGTCACATCAGTCCTCACGACGTATGGCCAAACCCAAGCTCATCCTAATAGAATTGTGGCAACTGTTTTTCAGTCCCTTCTTGACACGGCCAAGTCACAAGTGAGAGGTCGCCTATAGTTAGCCCTGTCTTATTAGAAACGGTCAACGACAGGGTAGTTTTTTAACATCAAAATTCATGTGATTTGGTGATTTTTGTTTTATCATTGAAATATTTGAAGATGGCATTTTCTTAAAAACAAACAAACAAAAAAAAACCCAAAAAAACCAAAACACCAAAAAAAACCCCCACTCTCATATAACCTGCTAGCCCACTTGTTGCTTGGAGCCTGACGGACTTCTGAATACTCAGGGCTGAAAAAGCGGTAACTACCTATTAAAGTGTAACTGCTGAAAGTAATAACCGGCTAATTTTGAGTTTCTGTAATACACGTGTTTGCTACTTATGACTGGCTGCATAAACAGGTGTCAACTTCATCCAATTTAGGAAAAGTCATAAAACCAACCCTTTCTGAGTACTGTTAAGAGGCTCATCCTAAAACGGTAATACCTCACTCAAGACATTTGAGTGTATTGACTGTATTAAATTTGACTGTTAACAGTTGTTTCTGATGTTCGCATAGTCACATTTTGCAAGCCTAAAGCTTTCTGACCTATTAAAAAAGGAGCTCTTCAATGATCAGAACAAAAGGAAAAACTAAATAGAAATCTCAAGATACAACTAGCGTTTGAAAATGGACAAATGGTTTTTGGTTTTTTTCATATTCTGGAACACGTGGGGTTCACAGTGCTGGAATATGACCATCCTCTCCATCATAAGAAGTCTGTGAACTAAAGACAGAAAACATGGGACATTTTTGTAGTTACTTCCTGCCTCAAGCTGCTAGTCTACTCGGCCTCAGAAACTCTTAGATGCACGCAAATGGTAAATGGACTACATTCACATCATGAGTGAGAAAGGTGGAGGAAGGTGATCACACAGAGTTACGGGGTGAAACCTTGGTTAAAAAACAAAAGGGCCAAAAAACATGCACAGCTTTCAGAGGAGGGTGCAATCATTTACGGACTTACCCTAATTTAACAAAGCATGTGATGCCTTGCAAGAATGCGAAGTATTCAAAGAGTAAACCACCCTATTTAACACGTTTTCTCTTTCTAAGAAAACACAGATGATTTTGCTGCTTTATTAAGTGAAATATTATAATAACAATCCTTGTTATCAATACAGGCTGGGGGATGAAGTGATAGAGAGCGGCCCTGCCAAAAAGGACTTGGGGGTGCTGGTGGATGAGAAGCTCAACATGAGCCGGCAATGCGCACTTGCAGCCCAGAAGGCCAATCGCATCCTGGGCTGCATCAAAAGAAGCGTGGCCAGCAGGTCGAGAGAGGGGATTCTCCCCCTCTACTCCGCTCTGGTGAGACCCACCTGGAGTACTGTGTCCAGCTCTGGAGCGCTCAGCACAAGAAGGACATGGACCTGTTGGAGTGGGTCTAGAGGAGGGCCACGAAGATGATCAGAGGGCTGGAGCCCCTCTGCTGGGAGGACAGGCTGAGAGAGCTGGGGGGGTTCAGCCTGGAGAAGAGAAGGCTCCGGGGAGACCTTATAGCCACCTTCCAGTCCCTGAAGGGGGCCTACAGGACAGCTGGGGAGGGACTGTTTGCAAAGGCATGTAGCAACAGGATGAGGGGCAATGGCTTTAAACTAGAGCAGGGCAGGTTTAGATGAGACATTAGGACGAAGTTCTTTACACTGAGGGTGGTGAGACACTGGCCCAGGTTGCCCAGAGAGGGGTGGAGGCCCCATCCCTGGAGATATTCAAGGCCAGGCTGGATGAGGCTCTGAGCAACCTGACCTAGTTAGAGATGTCCCTGCTTACTGCAGGGGGGTTGGACTCGATGACCTTTAAAGGTCCCTTCCAAGCCAACACATTCTATGATTCTGTGATTACTTTAGAAGCACCTAGAAAGCAATCAGATGGTTTGGAGCACACAGTAGTACTTTCTGGACACAGAGGACTGCTTTGACCATGGCTTGCACACCACACAGGATGAAGGGTCAAGTCATCGGTGTCTAAACAACGGTGACAGAGCCATCACATAAACTAAGCCTACGACAGAAAAGGACCCTAGCATTTCAACTCCTGCTTCAACACCGAACATTTCCAAGGATGTCTAATATCTATGCTAACCTTGTCCATTAATAGCATTCATCATATATATAATAGCACAGGCCTATGCGCTCTCAGTCACGAACAACCACCAAGGAACTTTCATTTCAACAAAGGAAGCTTCACCCTTGATAAAAGGATTGGGCATATTAGAAAGTGTGACTGAATCGGCCTGAAAATTCAAGATGCGATGGAAGTGGGGACTACTGGCTGATTCAGAGCTCGGGTCCTACTACTAGTAACTTGTGAGAAGAGTTAGGCAGTAACAGATCTCTAAAGTGACAGAGGAAAATTTAATTTATCAAGTTCAGGAAGACAGCATTGAAGTTAATCAAGGCACAAGAAGATGCCAGGCTGGAGGAAAGTGCTAGTTCAGGGGATGGAAAATAAAGGTTGTTCAGATATTATAAAGAAATAACACACTGCTTAGACAAAGCCTGTCTGCAAAGTGTAAGAGGAAGAGTAGGATTAAATGCTGCGCCCAAGTAATGGCTTGAATGAAGCATTAGTCTTTAGCATAATATTACATTTCAAAAACAAAGCTACCAGTAGCAACAGTAGGAATCCTGATACCTGTAACACAATATGGTTGTTAAAAGTACAGGATCTCACTACAATAATGGTGAAATTAATGGCAAAGTCTTTGGCCTGGTCTAAGGCTCTACTGGAGTCAGGTTATGTACACACTAGAAAGATGCTGTTGTTTTTAAACATAAGGAAATGTGGTCAAATAAATCAAAGGAAAAATTCAGGACAAAAAAAAAAAAAAGGCTCAAGATGATTTATTTTGGATGCAATGCAAACAATTCCACCAACCGCACCAGTATAATCACTGAGATGGAAACTCGACTCAGGTCCCTGGAACAAGAAATTCCAGTTTTGCCCCCCTAGAAAAGATGCTAAGGTATTTCCTTATCTGGAAGGGCTCCTATGCATAAGTACTGGTTTTCCTGCACAATATACAATGGATCATGTATTTCCCTTAATGGGGTTTTTCATCTAAACGACCCCTACTGTACTTGCTTTAGCAGACAGGATAAATCTGTTCAATCTTCCTCCTTGCAGAAATACCCAAGTCACTTCTGTCTTTTCTCTTTCAAAGACCTAAAAAACAGTAGAGGTGGCAAGAAAGAAAAGAGAAAGAGGCAAAGAACAGAAAAAGGTAATGCAGTCTTTTATGATGTAAGGCATGATAACAGAAGGGATGGTTGACTGATTATGAATACTCTGAGATTCTTGTGCTCCTTGTACTTTCCCCCATCTCCTCTAGGAAAGCAAAACCTGTCAGGAAACTGGTGAGTCAGCATGCTTCTGCTGTTTGTCTTAGCTACGAGGCATTGATTTTTTTCCCCAACACTTTGATATAGGGTCACAGGTATCCTACTTAAAATCTTCACTGAGAGCAAGGGGGTCACAGCAGCAAAAGCTGTGAGTTTAAACAAAAAAGTCAATTCTATTTTTAGAGTATTTGTTTGGACTCTTAAATTTTCTGAGAGACCTGAAAGGAAAAAATACAAAAAAGACAACATTTTCTTTAAGCTGTTTAAGATAAAAAAAGGAAAGAACAATGCACACTCTTCTCAAAATCTTCTTTCAAAAGTCAATGAATGTTTCCCTGTAATCAGGTGTCTTATACATCCGTATGTCTAATTAACACAAGAACTAAGGCTAAAATGTAGAGCAATTCCAATACATGGAAGGAGTTTGTAGAAGGCGGCAATTTTCCCTATTTAGCACCTGCCCAGAAAACAGGCCCCTTTCAACTTATCTGAAATTAGACAATGAAAAGTCACCAGGCATTTTGAAACTAAGCAATGCTATTTGGCCAGAGAAATCTTAAATCGTCCCGTTAGTACTTCAAGATTAGCATTAACCAAAAAGGAAATCTGGTATATTTTAAAAACAAAAACGCAAAGGCGGCTCAGGAAGCTCAGAGGTCTCCCCATTCGCATAGAAGAGGTCCATAAAAGGAATGATAATATTTCAATCTGCAGTGAGGTGTAATCAAATAATCTCTGCTTAATAGGCTGGAGATTAGTTATGAAGCAAAACACAGAGTCAGACCATAAAAAGTTAATTGCAAATCACTGTTTTGTTGTTTAAATTGGCAGGAAATTGTGAAATATTTCCTCTATAAAAACATAGGTGAGCTATTATGTAGAATTTACCATTAATCAGGTGGAAGGAGGGGAAGTACAGAGCAAAGTAGTAATAACAGGCTAAGAAACCAGTTGCTTCTGAATAAGAAAGCCATTGGGTCTGTACATTAACATCTAAGTCTGAGATTTACGGTCAAAGGCAGCCCTAAAACAGACCACTTAAGAGCTGGTTTAGGTTGTGAATGAATATAACACCAGGTGCTATTTACTATATACTTTGTAAAAGGCTTTCAGATACACAGGTGAAAGAGCTACATAACCAGAACCGCTAAGAAATTCAGGTTACAGTTAGCAGTGGGCAACAGGAACCTCTTGATCCGTTCTGTATGCATCATCAGAACAGAGCTTCCCCAGAATACTTCATATCCTCAGCTCTACTCAGCAGTCTTTAGGGATGAAGCAGCATTCAGTATAGTATAGTATACTTCTGAGGCTAAGCACAGAAATGACAATGGATGTGCGCCATTTAATACAAGTAGAAACAACTAAACCCTATTAAGTATATGATGTGCTTTTCATTTGATGACCTCCCTCTGCACGGACCTTTCCTGAAAACACTTTTTCCAGTGATGAGATCCCTCACGTTCCAATAGCCATGCATTGGCAAACAGCTCCTCCTTTGGCAGTAACACACAAGACTACCTGAAGCATCCTCTTCAGATCTGAAACTTGACACACTACGGTACAGAGGTGTTTAAGGCTCTTTGTGTCTTTGTGAAAATAATCTCCAAAGGACTCTTCAGGGAGATTCTCAGACTGGATTTTCAGCAGAGTACTCTGTTACGGAAACAGAAGGGTGAACAAAAATACATCAAACTGATTACAGAAACTGTGTTGCCTTGAATCCATGCTAGTGGTTATGTCTTCCTCATCAATTCTTACTTTAATTCCTTTAGAAAAAGTAGAGAATTTTTTTTGTTTGTTTTTAAGGTAAACCACTATTTCAGAAACAAGAGAGTTTGTCATGGACTACTTCAGCTCTGCGTTCCCCCTGTGCTTCGTATGCTCTTTCAACACACTAGCACTAAGATCTTTGTTTAGGAAGACGTTTGCTTCTGGTGTTCAAGTACCCTTCCCTCCCATCCACAACAAGCAAGGCTTCATCAAAATATATTGACTCGGCAGCTATCACAATTGTGATTACTAGGGTTTAAAGACCACGGTTCATCTTTGCTTGACAAAGCACAATTTCAGTCAATAATGGAAAAATTCTCTCTCCTCTAACATTCCATGGAAATACAAGCGTAAACAAAGATAAGCTTAGGGGAGTTAAGACTATGCCACTTTGGCTTTCTAAAGCAAGCGCAAGCTCAAGTGTTCACTGACAAAATATTACCAATTTAAAACATTACGACAACAGATTTGCTAAAGTTACTGCCAAGTAAGTGGAAGTCTAAAATAGAGGCAAAAAGCAGTGATCTTGGTTCTGTGACTCCCTGAAAGCAACTGCCCGTGCTGCTTTCCCACTTTTTGAGATGTGTAAAAGTCATAACCTGTAAAAGGCAACAGGATTTACAGTACAGAGATTCAGAACACGCATGATACATTTGCTAAGCCAGATATTCCTAACTGAATTTAAAAGCAGGTGTGTTCTGTCTGTACAGTCACTCTTTGCTCCCAGGTCAAAGAAAGCAGAATACCACAGCCACAAACAAAACCCCTATGACTAACCTCCATCACCATTCTTCTGTAGCTCAGCTTGTCACTGCTGTGACTAGCCTTTGGGTTAGGAACACGCTGGCAAGGAGTCATCTGGGACTCTGACGAGAGGAGGACGCATGGGCATTGCATACAAATATGACTCAGATAAGGCACAACCATCAATTTCACCTACGAAATGAACTCAAAGAAGTTTTCTTAAATAACTCCGGGCCTGCGTTACTTTCTAGAAAACGGGTCCCAGGTTACACTCCTCCAATTTCTATGACAGGCAGCCAAAAGCTTCTGCTGACTGCTGAGCAAACCCATTAAGTCTAACCCTGCAAATCAATGAAGGAAGAGGCCACAAGAGGAGGCTCATCTCTTCCTCCTTCCTAGATGGCCCAGAGGGAAGGCAGCATCGTAATCATCTCCAAATTATAACATAATCTCCTCTAGCAGTGCTTTCTTAAGAGGTAATATGACCTCTTCCAGTTCACATCCTAACATCCAACTAAAGGCCTTCATCAGCTCTCTGCAGGGAAGAGGCTTCCACACGCATCCCCAGGCACATCCCACCCAGTCGCACCAGGTGAGTCTGCAGCTGTTCCATCAGGCGACATCAAATTCACATACCTGCAGATCACATGTTATTTTTTACCTAAAGCCCCTACGGCACTCGTGAACTCCAATTTTCTTAAATCACAGATTTCTTTCAAGATGCGTCATAAAGTTCACGTGGTGGCACTGCTCAAGATCACGTTATTTCGGAAGAGATATATGTGCGCTAAAATTCGTCAACAAGCGATAAGAGAACAGGCCCTCTATTTGGCATTTCGAAGCGACAAAACAGGACTGTTCAGCAGAGCCTTGAAAACAGGGCATGGCATTGGTCTGGCCAAGATGTTTCACACAAAGTGCTACAAACCGTACGTAATTTCTAAGTAATTAACCCCAAAAGCTTTGCATGCACTAGCGTGGTGCAATGCATCAGCTGTGCACTTAGAGTGGACCGTTCCTTAAAGACTGTCCTTAGACTGGGAGTACATATCAAAGTATCCGGTACAGTCACTAATAAAATTCAAGCCAGCTCTTTTAAAGTAATTATTTCTGAATTTTTGGGTTAAAAAAAAAAAAAGGGCAATTATCAAACTTTTACTCAGAATAGTATTTTTATTTGCACAGTGGGAAAGGATAAGGGCAAAAAGGCAAAATCTGAGGTCTGGGTAAAGAGCGTTTGCAAACTTCTGAGCCGAAAACCCAAGTTATTATGTTACGAAACAACTTTTGTTTAAAGATTAATGAAAAACAGCCAAATGCATAGTTTTGCAAAATCGTGTCAGTATAAGTATACACTCAAGCGAGGACATATCTGAGGACACATCCTTTCACTTTGCCAGGAAAAGAAAAAAAAAAAAAGTCAAAGTAATTAAACCTGGTGTACTAGCCAAAAGTCTTAAGGTCAGATAAATACAGTACCTCAAACTTAAGGCAGCTATTTGAAGAGTTCCAACTTTCAGCTACTTTTAGTTACTATGTCAAATTTAAAGATTTTCACTACAAAACTATCTGGCCTTTCAGAATCGTTTGGCTCTGAAAGACCAACCTGGCTTTATGGGTCAGCACAAGTGGATGCAAAAAGCTTCATATGAGACCAGCAGGCTTTAAAATACGCCACGTGCTAAGGATTTGAGAGATCCACCTATTTTCAGGCTACTGAAAGTAAGTTTATATTGATACTTCCCCACCACTCCTAAAGAGAAACTAACCTGAGTCGAACTGGTGAGCGGAAAAAACGCCCCTTGCTCCCTGCAGACAGGGTTTCACAACCCCCAGCACACACAGATCCACGAAGAATGATAAACCTAAGCTTTTAAAAAGCGTTATTATTATAAAAATTATTTGGTAAAGCTTTTCATTCTCAAACAGTTGGTCTCTTGACAATGTGTCTGTGCAGCTCCTAAGAACACATATAATAAAAACCTCATCAAGAACAGATCCCTGCAAAGGGACAGATAAGTGGTTGGAAGCTGTGAAAGTTCACACTTCAGAAAAATCAAACCAACAAACTGCTGATCCCTGTTAGCTGTTTGGGGTTTTTTTTGTTGTTTTTTTGGTTTTTGGTTTTTTTTTTTTCTTTAAAAAGTCAACCCAAAACATAAGCTCTGTCGGAGAGATTCTAAAACTTGGACTGATCTGTTTAACAGGTTTTACTAACCTGCCGTAGATTTCTTACGTAAAAGTATGTGGATTACAATTTTTATTTCTAAAGGATATGAAATCTAGAGAAAGAATACTGAAGTTGGAAACATGCTTTTAAAATCCCAAAGAAATACTTTTGTCAAGCTTTTTGTCCGTAGATCAACTCAGAAACCAAACTTCTATGACAGACTAGCACAGGAACACATACACAAAACCAAGACTAAGCTAGTGTCTTGAGGTGGCTCATTAAAAATAAAAAATAAAAATCTACCTGATGCTTGAAAGAGAATAACAGAAGGCAGAGCATGTGTGAGAGCTGAGGAAGCACAGAGCCAGCAATGCCCTTCTAACGCTCTACCAAGTACATGAGTTCTCCACAGCAACGGGCAGCTGGCACAAAACCTATTTTTAAAGGAGCTGTATTCCTTAAAGTCCTCTCCGTGTGAATAATGTCGCCTCAGGAGAATGCCAGCATAGACGCTCTTATTTTCATGAGACAGAAGAAACTGGCAGGATAGCAGCAAAACTCAGGTTGGTTGGGGTTTGGTTTGTTTTTTTTTTTTGGAGAAGAGGTGGGAGAGGAAGCATGTAGAATTCCTCCAGCATGATTTATTTGTTTTATTGTTCCTGCAGCACATTACATTAGAGTCGAGCTCACGCATGAAGTGTCCTACAAGGACAACTTGGGAACACCTAGCTCTGCTCTTGTGTTGGGAGCAGAGAAGAAGGATGCACCAGAAGGGCAGCAAATCACGTGTCCTCCGGGGGCTAACAAGGGAACCTTTCCCACAGCCCTACGGGCTTTCGTTCAGTCCTTTAACAGAGGAGATGGACAAGATACTAATGGGTCACTTCATAGATTTTTTTTCTAATTCTGGAATAGATTTTTTTCTAATTCTAAATAACTCAGGTGACAGAAAAGTTTGGCTTTTTTTCAGAACCAACTGAAGAGATTAAATCCCTTGCAGTTTTAGGTGAGAGAGATTTAAGGGACTGATTAGCCTCTGCTTTCTGAAATATCATCATGACGACTCAAAGCACGCAGCCTAATATTACCTGGTTTTTTTTTTTTTTTTTAAAAAACAACTCTCTTCCAGCAGTTATTTATGCCTAACAGTACAAGGAATAAATAGGCTTCCATTCCCAAAATCTTGGAATCTGCCCTCTACTGAAGCCACGAAGAGAACTGCAGCTCAGTGATTTAACTGATAAACACAGCCAGCTTCAGAGGTCCTTGGAGTCCCAAGTTTTACAGCCCCCAAACAAATCTATCTCTTCCTTTTACTGGCTGTGTATAAAACATAACATTTGCTTCAAGAAGTGCCTGTTCAGAAGTCTTTTGAATACAAAACATGGAAAGTCACTAGTGGGGGGGTGGGAGGGAGATAACCAGTAGTTTGCTGGTTTTGGGTTTGGTTTTTTTGGTTTTTTTTTTTTTTTTAATAAGTGATGACTCATTAGAGCTAAAACACAAGAAAGTAAGAAGGAGGAAAAAAAAATTGCAGTCTTTGGCAATCTAGGGCTCCTAATCATTAAATCCAACACAGAACAGAAGAACAATAAAAAGAGCAATTGCACTGTAAATTTATGTACCACGCACAGGTTACGGAATGTAGTGCAATAGGGCACTATGCAGTGATAAAGCTGCATTCCTTACAGAGTTAATGGCTTTAAACTCATGATTTGTACGTGTGGGCAATCCTGAATAACCTTCGTGCTTTCCAACATTCACTAGAAGACAGATTTATTTGTAATCACAAGTCAGCTGTTTTGTTTTGGGGGATAAACATAGAGTTGGAAGAACAAAGGTTTAAACTTTGAATTAAGTAGTAAATGCAGAGGCCAGTACATTAGCTTTAAAAGCTGAATTTGAAGACTGTACTCCAAAACCCAGAGTGGATAACATTAGAATCTGTGCGAACCCTGACAGAATGGTTGTTCGCTGCTCCTTTTTATCTTTTTTTTCTTTTGAAAGAGAGAGGGATATTTTCATAGTTCAGTTCCATTATAAAACAGTAGCCACTCTAGCATACGCCTTATGTAAAAACATGTCCTGTTTCAACGTAAGAGATCCAACGTTCACAACGGAGAAATGAAGTTATATTGCTGTTAGTGTCATAGACATAATACAAGAATATTCTTTTTCTAACAAAGAAAACACATCACATTTTTATTTTAAAAAAGCAATGCCTCTCTCTTATTCCCAAATTTCTTTGACATTAAATAGTAGTTTGGAGAAGGTGCCTACTAACCTGGACTGCAGTAGAACAGAGCAGCATCCTAGGACAGTATTATTAACATACCCAGCAGCTGTTCGTTGCACCAAAACCATCGCCAGGATACAACGCGCAGTAAATTCTGGGGTTTTTTTACTAACAGACCAAGGCAATAAACCTTGGATTATCTAAAACTTCCACATCGTAGTTCTTACGCTGCTGAAAACGAAGTTCTAATTTAGACTTAAGGGAAGTAAAGAGACCACTTTAAGCAGAACTATTTCTGGATATGCAGAGACATGAGGGAAAGGGACAGGAACAATTATTTTTCCTGCACGTCCAAAATCAAGACAGTTAAGAAGTATATAGAAGCATACAGTTCCTGATGCTACAAAACAAACGGCAAAGAAAATCTTATTTACAAGCCTTGGAGATGAGGCAATAGGCTTCTGGTTCTCAACTTCCTATGAGTTGCAGATAAGAATTTAATTACCGCTTCCCAATCTGAAGTGCCCTGTTCTCATGTACCTATACAAAAAACCCCAACTGCTAAGTAGCATGAGGCAGCTAAATACTGAACACATAGCAGATTTTAGTACGAAATAGCCAACAGAAGCACACAAGGCTCTGAAGACAATTCATAAAACTACCCAGGTCTTTATATAAGGTTAATGGTTTGCTAGCCAAGTACCAAGGTTCACAAAACGGGTACTTTTTTGTTTCTTTTTTAAATCTGATTTGAACTTTGTGCATTTTTACTTACAACGCTTCACTAAAATCTCAACAGCAACCAGACGGGCTGAGGATATTTTACTTATAGGTGCTTTCAAGCACCTTATTAATAAAATAGGAGACCACAGGAAAGCCTGAATACTCAGCTCTTCAGATACATACTTCGGTTTGCTGCTCCTGGGTCAGGCAGCGTGACAGCAATCTGAGCACAGTACTTGGATGACTAACAGTGAAACGGGCTGAAAACAGCAGCAATCATGACAGAGACAATAAAGAATCCCGGCAATCACACACAGTTCCAATGAAAGAAAAATTATTTTTAAAAAAAATCACTGTTAAAAAAACACAGAGAAAAAACAGTTATGATGCTAAAACATACTTTCTTAAAGGCCACTTTTCACAAAAGGGATTATGTATGGTATTACCAATATGCATATAAATAAAGCATGTGGCATAAACAAATGTTAGCATAAAACCTTGGACACCTTTAAGAATGAAACTTTAAGGCAAACAGATTACAAAGTGCCATAATAAAAACACTCGTATGTCAAGGAAGGTATGTGTGGTGTTAAAAAAACAGTGATCAATTAAAAAACCTCTCTCCTGAAATGAAAGACACAAAGGTATATTGAGCTAAAAGAACATAATCTGTGGAGATCTTAAATATAAGCCACTGCCTTTACCGGAGTACTTCAAACAGAAAATTCCTCTGAAGCTCATCATTTATAGAGAGACCAACGTAGAGGAATAATGGGATAAGAGGGCAGAAATACACCGGGTGTTAAACAGGGATGCACTGAAGGGGGCTTTAGGATGGCTCTCCCTCTCTCCTGCTGCGCAGATGAGGGAGGCAGAAGGAACACGTACAGGGTAGCTCCTTTCCCCAAAAGATTTCACCTCAGCCTATCAAGATAAGGAGCGAGGAACACAGGAAAAGATGTTTGAGGGATTTCTTCTGCAACGTGAAGAA
>VXBH01008170.1:204991-247771 GCA_013400035.1 Rynchops niger
ATTTGCCTGGGAATGCCGAGGGAAGGCGCAGGGCAGAGCCCGGCGGGCGGGAGGGGAGCTGAACGGGCTGAGGGAAGGCTGGGAGCAGGTCGGGGCACGGCACGTTAGAGGGGCTCGGCGGCGGACGGGCGGTGGAGGGCGGCCGGGCAGGGGGAGAGGGGCGGCGGGCCAGTACCTGGGCGTCTTGGCGGCGGCGCTCTCCCGGCGATCCAGCACTCCCGGCACGCAGTTGGTGAGCTCGGTCCAGTCGGCGTGCAGCCCGCAGCTCCAGCCGGTGGAGAAGCGGGAGAAGAGCCAGGTCTCCCGGCGGTTGGGGCGGTAGCAGGTGCACTTCTTCTGCCCGGGCCGGCAGTCGCAGGGCACCTCCAGCCGCACGTTTTGCACCAGGTGGCGGCCGAAGGTGGTGCCGCCGGTCTTCTGGATGTGCAGGAAGACGATCACGTCTTCGCCCTTCATGTCGAAGGCGAGCTCCCGCTCCAGCTCCCGCACGGGGAAGTAGTACTTCTTCACGTAGTGCGGGTCCGGCGTGGGGAAGAGGTCCAGCTCCTCCGAGTAGGAGCGGCCGCTGGGGGAACCCAGGCTCAGCCCCGGCCCCACGTACTGGTAGAGGATAAGCATGAAGCACACCGAGACGGCCACGATCAGCAAGAACTTGCTGGTCCTCTCAACCATGGTCCTTCCCGCACGCTTCATGTGTCACCATCTCCCGGGGCTGCCGGCGCTGGGCAGACGACGGCGGTGCCGGGGGGCGGGCGGCGGAACCCGGCGCCTGTGCCAGCCGCCTCCCCCCNAAACCGCTCCGGAGGGGCCGCGGGCAGAGCGGCGAACTTGGGAGAGAGGGGGGCGGAGAGGGACCGAAACGCAAAACCAGCCCCCTCCCGCCCCCCCGCTTCAGGAAGCCAANGGCCCCGGCGCCCCGCACCAGCCCGCAAAGGCTCCGCTCGCCCGCTTAAAGCGCTCGGGCTGCAGGCCCGGGTGGGCTGCGGGTTCCGGAGCACTCGGCTCCTATCGCTCTCCGGGGCAGTCTTTGTGTGCCGCCTATGTAACCCCAAACAGCGAGCCTCGGGGGCGAGATTCCTGCTCCCTTGTTGAAACAACAGTTATTAGTAAGGGGGAAATCTGCATGGAAATAGGACTGGGGCTTCCCACATGTGCCTGCTGCTGCTGTGGCCGCCACACGGGACACCACAAGCCTTTGATTGCAGTGTTGCAACTGGAAAATGCTTGGGTCACCCAGAGGATGATGGTGTGTCTGTGAGCAGGCAGGAGCCTGTGCACACCATCAGCCACATCATTTGGAAATAATAATAGTAGGTGAAGCTGAGGCAAAACCCAACCGAGGTGTTATTTACAGGAAACTTTCCCAGCGAGATGCTTTCTGCTGATCCACAGCGGCGCTGCTGCGGAATTCCTGTGCGATACAGCAGCCTCACAAATGAAGCAAACCACTGGGAGAGGCAGGAGCTGCCAGGTGCGGAGCTGCCTGACAGCAGCATCCTCTGTAGGGCAGCATTTAGCAGGCTGAGATGCTGCTGCAAGGAGCAGTACGGTGAGGCCCGACAGAAGCGGCTGGTGCACCCACAGGTTGGCTGAATCCGCTTACCCTGGCAGAGTCCTCTCTAGAAGGTGCAGGAAGGGTCCGGCAGGTGGTCAGGCCAAAAGGCAGGTGGGGTTCGCTGCCACAATGTGTCCAGGCAATCCCTGAAAATCACGGTCTGCTGCCTCCCCCCGCTGCCTGTAAACAGAGGGTGAAACATGGCTCCACATCAGCTATTGCCTATGCAGAATTAGTAATATAAACAATTGTTAATTTCTAGCAAAAAAAAAAAAAAATCTCTAAGTGAAATGCAGTTTCTCCTGTAATCACTGCTATCCATGACAGTTTTCTTAAGTTTCCCGTGCTCTTGAAAACAGAAGTTATAACTAGATTTTAGCACACTGGCACTAAAATACTCCCATCAGATTACACTTTTAAATCCAAGTTGTATTTTATGTAAGCGTAAGGAAACACTTGCAGATGAGCCATTGTTAAACACTGGGTCAAATTTATAAGGACTAGGAGGAAATGAAATGCCAGATTTTCATTTGAACACCATGACTGATAAATCTGCTAGATTTTGAGATGGCTGCATTACTCACAAGTTGTGGAGCCCCAGTGAGTTATGCAGTTCTTCCCAAACAAGTAACAATAAAATGTTTATAGCACCCAAAAGCATCGTATATTGTGTTCAAACCATTTATTTTGTTTGATATTTTCCTCTTAAAAGTCTGCTGCGGATTTTCCTCTTTTCATGTAGGCTAGTAACTCCAGAAACAATGATGTCATTCTTACACACAAAGTTCAGCTACGTCCAAAGCATAGCATAAACCCAATCTGAAGGTCTGAAATTTATATTATGACTTGGGAAATACAGGCACATACGTGAGGTTTACACACATGGTTGGACTATATTCTGCGGCATAAAAAACGCAGAGCAGATTTTAGGATTGCAATGTGTTTGCCTGCGGTTATAAATGTATAAATATTTAGAAATGACAGAACTATGAAGAAATCAGCCATTAAGTTAATTGCAGTTACATGAGCTATTTATTGTTAATTAATTGTTTTAACTGTAAGATGTAAAATTTTTTTGGCCTTTTTCTTTAGTTATACAGATGGAGATACACCAGTGGATTTCGTTACTGATTTATATTTGTGTTAAGTAGAGTGCCTGTTAGTTTATGAAAGAACATCCTAAAATACGATCCATGAAAGATAAACAGACCACGAAGGAAAATACAGGAGTTATGGCTGAAAATGTGCTGTTTTCTTTACTGCAGCGCCTTCCATGGTGCTGGAAGTGTAGGGAAGGCCCGTGCCCTTCTCATCTGCAACCACCCACCCACCTCCCCCACACGCAACAGCCTGCCTAGGAGACACTGCAACACCAAAGCTCCAGGATCAACACTTTTATTGTTACTGAAATGCTGTGGAACCCTTCCCTGCTAATTCTATATGCTGCTCTGAAATGCTGGTATTTCAAAGGTGCTTACAGGAAGCAAATACTTAAATCAATCCCTCTTTATGCTCAAGGAAAATTCACTGAATACGATAGACTCATTCTTTGCTGTACAGGGAGTTAAACATCAACTACTGCATCAATGCTAGTTTAGACCAGCGTGTTTCTTAGATCAGAGAAGATGTGAGTGGAGTTAAAATAACAGGATCTCCACTTTCCCTGGCCTTTCCATTGGAAACAACAGTGGAAAGGCATGAGAAATCCAAAAAATACAAGTTGTTACTGCTACCTCCTGTTACCTACTGCTACTGCCTGCTTATTCTCTGAGTTCACCTAGACTGTGCGTTCAGCAGTTATCCATCTCCCCAAGTTGAATCTTCCACTCTCAGGCCAGACCTCCCTCAGCTTTCCCCCGTCTCATCTGGAATTCATCACAGTAGGTCTGAGTAGCTCCAGGAGCAGAGCTCTGTTTCCTGCGAGGCAGTGGGAGTGACAATCTGCAATCACCGAGCGGCCTAAAAACTAAATGTTTACAAAGAACAAAAGCATTTTAGAGGAAACAAAAAATATGATATTTTTCTCTCTAACCTGTGGACCGGGGGAAATGCATTTCAGACTTCCTCTCTCTGCATTCTTCTAGGTCTTCTGCAAACAGAGGACCTCCCTTAGTCCACTGACAGAGTTCTTTGGCACTTTGGTGTCTATCTGATCCTAAATTTTGCAGTCCATTCCTGGCATAAATCCTACCCTCAGTCATCTAATGGCTTAACTTGCAGCCATTCGAGTGTACGCTGGGATCCACTGTCTCTCCCCTGTTTGTACAGGCCCCAGTAGGTCACATGGAAACTCTCATACTGCACTCTGCCAAACATCCCTTGTTCCACTACCAAGCATCAGATGGTGACACTCCGTCTCTGAATTCATAGCGTTTTACATCACCTTCATGCCCAGTGCAAAGGAGGTTACATCAGCCATATAGTTAACCATCACAAGCAGTTCGGGTATCCATTTAAAAATCACACCGAAAGCTGCAAGAACTCCAAAATCAACTGACTGAAGGTCATGCTGGATTTAAATGTGCATTGATGCGAGCTAGGACTTCAAAAAGTGGTGGGAAAAATAAACCACATTTTAGGTGCTGGGAGATTAAACCTCAACATGGACTCCACGTGCTTTATTTTTTCAATATCATTTCCTTCATTCTGTGCTTGACAGTAGACAGAAGACCAGTTTCAGCAGCGGCTCAAATTCTGCTCATTTATACTGACACAAAACTGAAGCGTCTAGTGACTTTCCCCTCCAGATCTAGGTCAGACTGAGCAGAACCTCTCCTAATACAAGCAAACGGGACGATTATGTTTGGCATTTTCAGAGGAATCCGGTTGGTCTAAGAATATAAGTGATTTTCAGTGATTTTCACATCATGAAGTCACTTTAGGTACATTTGAAAGGTCTATTGTTTTCGTACTTTTCTTCACACTAGCCCGTATTTGTGAAGGCATTAACTTCGAATTCTCACTACAAAATAAATTAGACTGAGGTCAGGCTTACGCTAGCTAAGTTACCGAAGCGTGACCTAGACACAGCCACTTTACTACTCAAGACACCTTAGTCAGCATTCATGATTGAGTCATGGTAAGACATTGCTAGGAGTGAGATACAAAGATTACAGCTCCTCTTACAGATAACATTAAAATAAATACAAATTTTGCAAATGGAGTTGAAAAGCATTTTATCATCGCTTGCTGCTGGCCATTGGATGCCTAAATATTTACCTTAAGATCTAATAAAATTTTTGCTTTTTATCCCACAGGGGCAATGCCTTCCCTGCAGAGAAATTAAGAGTAGTGGCTTTGGCCTGACTTGCAGTAAGCACTCCCATTACAAAGCCATACTGGCTTACAGCAAGGTGCAACGCTCCGTGTTCACCTGGCACTTCTGAGAGCCTCACTTTGTTCCCAGCACAGCAGCCTGTGCCTTTCCCACTCTTCCCAAGTCATTGCAGAACGCAGGCACTAAGGGACTAAGCCTTCCGGCAGTTCAGCCGGCATCCACACGGTTACCAACAGCGAGAGCAAGCCGCACTTCGGCTTAGCTCTTAGACCTGTGGGGTGGGATGGGTCCACTAGCTTGGGTGGAAATTACTAACACGCACCCGAGATCAAGGTTTATCTACTTGCAGTTAGAAATCAGGCGAAGAGCAACATCCGAGTAAACACGGAAGTGAGGACAAACTCCGACATAGTGAGAGTAGAGCTTATTACAGAAAGCCTCCCACGAGGAAACAGCGGTATGAAACATGTAAACCACATACCACCTCTGCCACCAAAACCTCAGTGAAATACTTATCTCAAAGGCTAATAAATAAATAGTAAATTTATTACGCGGGGGAAGTGTAAAGGCTTCTCAGCACAGAAGTTACACTAGTTTGCTGTGAACTAGTATAACTTAGTTAACCAAAGCAGTACAAAAATCCTCTTTAAACACTTGCAAACCCTACAAAATACCTCAATAAAGGCACCTTAAACAAAGTTATATTACTCACCATTAAGAAAAAAGAGCGTATTTCCTTTGTTTCCCAAGGATAAGCTCCCTGTTCCCCCAAACAGGTTGAAACAAACCACTTACCTTGTTTATTCCAATCTAGGGGTGTTTTTTTGTCTCCTTTAAGAAGAGTGGGCACATGATACTCTCATTTGCTTTGGTGATGTGTGTGTGTGTACCATATACTGAGTGACTGGTGAGGAGTCATGAACCACAGGATTTAGCAGCTGGCCTGTAATATCAATGCTCAGACCAAAACCAAAGTGTAGAACGGGGGTTTCTAAACTTATTTTGTTCATCCCCTGCTGCTGTATCATCAGTAGCAGTTCCCGGACACACACATTTGTACAGAGTGGCAGCACTCACACACCATTTGCCTGTGATACTTGTCCTCCTAGTTTGAAGCCCATAGCAGTTTGGAAGCACTGGTGTAAGGACTCCGTGGCTTGAGTACTCATGGTGTAGGTTAGCCACACTACCACAGAGCTCTCACATCCAGCGAGGTGATCCCTGCTCCCCAAGTACGACGTGCTTCCATTCCAATCAGGGAAGCGGGTACTGAAGATGCCAAAATCTATCAGACCTGGCAAGACTGGTTCTGATCTCACGCTCTTGCACGACTTTTTTAGGGCCACTGGAAAGGTCTGCTGTTTGAAAGGTACCAAAGACAGTCTCAGAAACCTTGTCAGGAATTAAAACAGTGGAGCCACTAACAGCTGTCCTAAACAAAGGAAAACCTACCTTCAGCAGTTGCAGAGCTCAACTCTGAGTTTTAGAACGACCTTCACGGACCATGTGGTTATGGTATCATCCTACTCCCTCTTCTCATGAGGATGCTGTGGATGTAAACATCTGCGTCTTAGCAGGGGGTCAGCACACGACTGCTAAGACAGAGCTAGTTACCTGCGATTGTCTTTTCTCTCTTGCAAAGGGAACATGGTTGAAGTAGATCCACCTCATAAGCCTCCATTTGCAGCTCACTGCTTTGAGACGTCCTGTGGGCAGACATAAACGAAAGTTGAACTCATCAAAGCCGCATGTACATGCTGCCGTTTAATAACTGCAGATGGCAGGCCCAAATGTCTGTCAGGACCCTGACACATTGGAAAGAACTTAGCTGATCTCTCAAAATGTACAAATGCCTGCAAGTTTAAGCAGGGAGTTGGGACTGCAGCTGAAGCATATATAGTTTCTAAGGTATTAATCCATCTAAGGAAGGAGTCTGTGGGTCCACAGAGAAGGCACAAAGTGCCAGCTGCTCCTTATTCAAGCTCTTTTTTTCCTACTTGCACTGCAACAGCTGCAAGAAGATGCTGTCTGGGCTTGATGGAAAGGACAGGCCTATTTGTTGGTGGCATATTATTAGCATTATTACCCATTCATACATGGGTATTAAATACACATAAGGGGAGCTTGGGTTCTACAAGATTTCACTCCCCCCCGACTCTCTCTCCTGCAGCAGCTGTCCACTCTGACATGCCTATTAGCAGGGAACAAGCGTAACCCTTTCAGCCTTGCTCCGTAAAACCCCTCAGAACATAAACGGGACACAAACACTTGGCTTCTGGTAGGGACATCAGTGTGATGTGTATCCAGAAACACTAAGATGGTGGTCTCGTCATGGAATGATGGCAGTGCAGCCAGCAAAGTTCCTGCATGTCGACTCCATCCGCACCTGTAACAAGTGTCTGGACAGTCAGAAAATGGCGCTGGAGTAATTTCTGTATGAACAGCTTGGTAACTTTCTGCAGTGACCTGAAACTTAAGATTGGCCCATGGCCAAGCTTGCTGGCATGGATCTCTTGTGTCATATATATTAATTTAAATAGTGTTGAAAATATAATTTTCCTTTATTTTTGTGCTCTTCAGTAAACGCTACAAGGTACCAGGAAGATCCTTGCCTCTTTGCCACTGGGACTTACATAAACATAGAAATGTCCTGTTAGCACATGCACTGTTTCTTAATATTTTATACCACTGTTTCCTTCATCTTGATCAAAAAACTGATAATTCAGTTTGGAAATTGCATTCTAAAGCAAATGTGCTTACAGGACTTTGACTTGAGATCTCTGTGTGATCCTCCAGGGAAAGAACTAATGAGAGCAGGCATCCCTCCTTCCTTGCTGAGATTGTAACATAAATGGTGAACAGACAAAGCAGGGATGCTAAAGTTCATGAGAACTGAGATACACACACAAAAGTAACTAATCACTTTCCCCTTTAAGCCCCAAATTAAGAAGCTATGTAATGAAGTGAATAAGCTGAAACCTATAATATATAGCAATCATATGCTTAGAGATGTGCAGCTAAACTGGAAATGTGCACAATTCAGTTCTTTGAAGGCTTTTAGACAGAAGTCAACCACCTGAAAAGTGTGAGGAATTTGAAGTATACTGCTTAATGGATTTTTCAAAAGCAGAAATTGACTGGCAAAGCCAAGCTGTGGATAATCACAGCCTCTGTCTTGAGTCCACAGGATCAGCTCTTTCAATTATGCTGCTTCTACAAGCAATGTAGCAGAAGAGCTTTAGGCTTGGCCAACAAAAGTCTGAATATTTTCTGAACAAATAAAAGCCACTAGTTTGAAAATCCCCTAATGTGAAAAAAAAGTGCAGAAATAAAAATAATCCTCCATTTCACAATATCTGGAGCACCGTTACTGCGCTCGGCCAGGGCTCCCGGCACTCCCAGACCTGATGATTCTGCAGTCCAGAGGGATTTTCCACAGCTGGGTTTATCACAGCCGTTACGATTGTCAGCATCTTCTCAAAACAGTCCTTATAAAAGATACAAGTCAACACTTCAGAGCACGAGGAAAAGGAATTTCGTGAGGATTGCAAGACCAAAATTAAGTCCACAACATTTATAATTAAAGAAAAGCCACCGTAAAAGGAGCTCCAGAGCATTAAACGCTTTTAGGCCACAGCAACAAGAAAATTGGGAGAAAAGGCTGAAATTCCACCAGTCAAACAAGTTCTTGGTGAAAAAGAAAGCAGTGGGGCCAGCGTAGAGTAGTAGGGCTGTAGTGTGAGGCTGCTTTCCCGGACTGAATTTCAAGTTCACTTTTCTGGGCTGTTCAGTCCTAGGTGGCACTTCAATCTCTTTTTAAACCTTGCTTAAGTTATCTTAAGGGTAATTTACCAGAGAGATAAGGCCAGTGATACTGTACCCGATAGTGGTGACTTAAAATTGCATCAGATAAAAGGAGTGACCAGCTCCAGAGCCGATCATCAGTTAAGCCTGATACAGGCACACAGGGGAAATAACCGTGGACCCAGCAGAGTCTTTGGAATGAGGGTTTACGTAATTCACGCTTGATCTACTTAAGGCATTATTCATAGTATATCAATCTCTTAATTGTTTTTTTGATTTGTACACTGAGCACCAGTGATACCTGGTGGGGCAGAGTTTTCTGCGTCTTCAATTTTTATGCAAATAAAAAGTCCTAGGAAATAAGCCTAATACAGACAAATGCAGTACACTGGTTAGAATGAAGGACTCATAAGAATAATAATAACAGGAAAAACAAAATAAATTTGAGCGTACTAGTCTATACATAGCCAAAATAGAGAATTAAACTTTAAACCGCAATAAAAATGTATTATTAGATTTTAGTGGAAACACAGACGTCTCAACTACCCTTTCACTGAGTCGCACAAGGCAGGTAAGCACGAAGCTCTGTATGGTTAAAAAAAGCAACAGAGCTACACTGAACTCATGTGGAATTTCTTCCTAGATTTGACTCCTAGACACCGACAATTTCAGTTAACCGATTCCTTCCTCTGTCACTACAATTCATCTGTACTTCCATTTTAAAATGTTTGCTGCAATAAAAAAAAAAAATTCCTGCCTCATTCTCCTTTGTCAGGAGGAAGAAAGGTTACAGTCAACAACTGCTCGCAGCCAAAATTACTGGAGAGAATCCCACATCATTCCCTGAGAGGATGCGGTGCTACCTTCTTCATTGTACCGCTTTCTAACCCCTGGATGATGCTGGATGGAAAGAGAAGAAATTCCAAGACTTATTCATCACTGACAGTAAAATAGGACCTCAGCAAGACCATTCAGTCCTGCCAATTTGTGCGTGTTTTAAAGAAAACCACAGAGAACAAGCACTCTGCTGTAGGAAGCCCAACAACCTATTTCCTGTAAAATATGTATCACAGAGAAGGAAAGAAACTGAACGTATAGATAGCAACTTTCTGTTAATTTCACAAGTTTTAATCTCTCCCTCTGATATATTTATTGTACAGTTGTTAAAACAATTGGAGTTTTAATATGACTGGGACCTTTTCGTTGTATTAGGCTTTTTATCTCTCTTCTTGTTTCCTCCAAATTGGGAAAGTTTTGTTTATCCCCAATTAACTTCCTTCCTTACACTGCAGAGAGGACTAAAATATTTGTGACAGAGGATACCTTGTCGAGGCTTTGTTGACAGACAGCACAATGCGTCTGTGCCGGTGATGTGGGCTTCTGCATGCTGCTGTAGTACAAGGTATTTGTTCCTGCCATTTTCTCAGGTGGAGCTGATGTTCATACACGGCGCTCGGTGCTGAAAACCTAACTCTAACGTTGCTATCCTTAATTAAAAGCTTATTACTTCAAAGTGAAAAGAAATGCTTTCTTCTTATTTGGAAAAGGGCTACAGGAACATTCTTAGTTAAAAATGGAAAGGGCTGAATTTATGAAAATATGGAACACTGGTTTCAAGAACAATGTCTATTTCAAACTTCGTTTCCTAGATTTGATGAGAATTTTCATGAAAAGGCTACTGAATCCAGAGGCGAGATATCATTTTCTCTAACACTGGTTGAAACAGATACAAGTGTCTGTTTCACAGAAACACAGTTGTGTTTTCAACAGGAATTGGACAAAGCTAAGCACTTCCTAACAGTACCTAAGGTTCTGTCGTGGATCAAACAAACTTAAGGGAAAGGTATGCTGTCTAAGAAATGGAAGAAGAAAAAATTCTCTTTCCAGCCAGAATATTAAAGCTTTCCACGTATCTGTCATTTTGGTAACCTCTTGGAAAACAGCTTTCGAGAACACCGAGATGAGAATCTCTGAACAGAAACAGACCGCCTAATACTATTCTTACAATGGAAATAGCCTGAAATAAAATGAGTTCCCACAGGCTGGATATTGTTTAAAATAAAAGTTTATTCTTTCTGCTTTGTGGTATATTGAAACGTATTGTAATGGTTCCCAGTGCAGACACTCTTCTGTAATAAAAATTATTTCTTTTGGAATAATCAGTTTGTTCCAAATGCGGAGTAGTTTGTTTCAATATAACGCCCCCGTCCCCAAGCTATTTTTCTAGAGCAGCATCCATACAGCGAACTATTCTGGAGTTCTTACTGTGGTCATTTACTACCTCATATAGACATGCAGTTACCTTATTTAGGAATTGAAAGAGATTATGGAAGTACTCCATTTGGGGGGAGAACCACTTTATGAGTGACACATGCCTCCCGTTTTAACGAGTATAGCCCAGAGTTCGAGGCTTTGTATCAATGTTAAACTATTGCATCAGTTCAAAAAAGAGACTGACAGTTGACAAGGTATTTGCATCATTAAAAACTGAAATGCAAAACAACAGGCAAAATTAAGGCTGTTGAAACACAAAAGCCAAGACAGGTAATTGTAAAGCATTGGAGCATTTTAATTCAGAGCTTCCTCTGCTCCTGCTGCTGGCTTGCCAGGTTAACAGTGGACATTTTCTTGAACAAGAGGGTATAGGAAGGAAAGGGTTTAAACTTTGTCCGTGATAGAGAAATGGAAATTGTAAAAATGTATGTTGTATTGAAGCAAAAGCTATAACAAGGCAGTACGAACGCGTATGTCTACAGCATCCCTTAGAGGAATACATGAGTCTTACTGGTAACTACTGCTGCCACCTATGAAAAGAATCTGAATGCCCTCAGTGAAACAGAAACCAAAAGAGGTTGTGAGTACTTCATTATTGTTCTTCAATTAATTCAGCAAAACATACTAGAAAAAATTCCGCATCATTCCTGGGGACAGACCCTGGAAAAGGTTTTGTGTTCGTTTTGCAGAAACGCAAGTAAATTGCGGTTGACGCTTTACTCTTCATAGCTTTAAGGAGCAAACAATTGCCTGCTGGTAAGGTCAAACCTCTGTGTAATGTTTGTTGCCACTGGACTGGCAAGAATTCCTTTAGATAACTGTATGCAGTGTATTTCAAGAGAGTCAACAATTCCATCTGCGAAATTTTAGAAACTATACAAGAAACGGATATGCATCGAGCTGGTGAGCAGACTGCTTTGGTTTGGATATACAACAAATTTTGATTAGCAGAAAATGAGAAGCATTATTACTACAGCTTTTTATGCAGCCGTGCAAAAAATAGATGAAGTAACTTGGTACAGGCCAGCCTTCCATTGTCTGCATGAACCACACAAGGTCACAGTCGACACAATTACCAATGAAGTGCCAAAGTGGACGCACTCCAGCAGCACGGCCGGGTCAGCAGCTGTACGCCCTCGACTGACACTGCCTGATGTCTTTTGCCAATACAACCTCTGAAAAAGATGTTCCACTCTAAAAAAAAAGTAGCTAAAAAATGCACATATTCCAGCAACAGATGAACAACAGCAGCTGGAAATCCACAAAAAGGATGCGGCCTCTTTGCCAACAATATTGGTTATACCATGAAAATCCCCCCTTTACTAGCATTCATGTAGGCACGGTGGGAGCCTGAGTACTTGAATGTCTCTGGCTTGACAGCAATGCTTAGAGCAGATTTTATGCAATTGTACTGAAAACAGCTGTGGAAGACTAGTTCTTAGACACAGGCTGGTCCAGCAGCAGTCAGGGGGCAGCGTATGTGCATATTGACCAGCAATTTTCTCTGGCAGTAGCCACGGGAGGAGGATGTACTATTTTCTGGTACCCTTGCACGGCTAAACTGCAAGATGCTGTGGAGGGGAAGGTCAAAATGAGAAAAGCAAAATATTCTTTCATTATGTCCCCTCTTAGGTCCCACAAGACTGTTTTCTAGAAATGACTGTCATTCTGGGAAAGGATCTGGTGCAAGAAATGGACATAACTGGCCAGTAGGAATAGCTGTTACAGTTTCCATATGCAGCTGCGAGTCTCACTGTTCCCTTAGATTTTTAAAAGGTACAAGCTGAACTGTAATAACTTATGGAATGGTAAACTAGCATTGATTTTAGCTTTGCCTGTTAAGTCAGTCATAATTTGCAACGGTTTGGGAGCTCTTCAGGTAACTGAGTCTTCCTCCAGTGGGGTGGACGGAGCAGGAACCTCTGTGGAAAAGATAACGTGGGCAAGCTGAGAGCAGAAGTTATCAGACCTCTCCCCAGGTAGGCCATCCCCCTAATTATTATAGCCCCAAAAGACAAGCGTAAAAAGTACCGTAATTTGTCTCTAGGGAAACCTAATTCAGACACAACTTTTATGGCATGCTGGAGAAAAGAGGTGGGAAGGAAAATGAGCACCTTCCTCCTACTTCAGATAATCGCTGGAGAGGAAGAAACAGGATGCTGGTCCTGGACACTAGCCTCCATGGGAAGAACCGTGCCTGTTCTGTGCCACTCTGTTCCCAGACCAAGACGAGGATATTGATGCTCTGCAACGCATTTCCCTTCTCACAGTACTTCTGAACGATTCTCAGCAGTAAACTTCATCATATGCTTTTTAAAAAATACAACTATATGCATATAGGAACATTTTAAATGTGCTGATGTGAGAGTGATCATAAGTGATCAAAAAGCCTGTTTTCTGAAATGGGTTTAGAAAAACACTTGCTTCTGAGAACTGAAATGTATTATCAGTGGCTTATGGCCTTGGATAAAGAATGATAATCACAAATAACAGACAGGGAAGTTTTGAGGAAGTATCATATTCAGAAAAATATTTGAACTAAAGCCGTATCACAGTGTACTGCCATATCCTGTATGACTCCCGTTTTCGCGCTGTGGTATGTTAATCACTGGACCTTGTGCTCTTAAGTTTACTAACTCAGGGAAAATTTCACAAACTTCAAGACATGGGGTATGATCTTTACCTGCAATGCTTAGTCTGAACAACTGCCTAAGTCCCAGAATTTATGCCGTCTTGCCCCAGTCCTACACAAAGCACAAGCCTTTGCTCCCTGCACCATAGCAGCCGTGCGGATGGAAAATGCTGACACATATACACAGACGTGGCTTAGCTTTAGACACCTGAATACCCAATTTTGACCATATTTTACTGAAATTTACTTTTGTCTTCTTACAGAGACTATAACGGGAGAGAATAAAGGGAGGGTTAGATAGTATTCGGTGTTTTCCTGCAAACAGCTACCTCTAAACAGATAAAGCTGTTACTGTAGTCAAAAAATGTAAGACAATCCAGTCCTCTCAAATTTGAGCTCACCCCATCTTTTGAGTTTGCAACTAGTGTAACTCACTGAAGGAGACAGTGGAAGATTCTCAGGGGTCGCTTGGAGAGAAGAATTAACAGAGTTATATCCGTGCCAAACCTAAACTGAACACACATGAAATTTAGGCTATAACAAGGCAGATCAGAGTTCTCTAAATTGCCCTGATCTTTACAGTATGGTGAACTAAACCATTAGAGGCAAATGCTCTCTGATCTAGTGTTCTTGAAGACACATTTATTTTTCCTGTGTCTAGTTGAGATGGAGCAAGCTTGTTTCCCCTTTCAGCTTTTAATGTTATTATACCAACCACCTTTTTTCCTGAAAAAGAAAACGAAGCTATCCCAAATTAACAGTTTTGTGTGAATACAGACAAAGATTTTACATGTTTATGTTAAGCAGCTTGGCAATCATGCAGTCTCAGCAAATTTACTTTTTATTATTCTTGCTTTATAAGTAGTAACGCTTCACTCCTCAAAACCTCATCATCTTTAGATCTTCTTCTAAATTTTCTTCAACTCTACCTCTTAAAAAAACAGAGTTCTCTTTTGTTATCTGGAGTTTTTTATCACTACCATTTTTAACAGTGCATCTTGCTGATACATTAAGATGAGATCCTGAATCAGTTAATCTTCTATCTGAATATTCTTAGCATTTTCTTAGCAGCTCATCTGACTTTGGACATTGACCTACGTCACTGATATCAAGTTTTTATGTGTTGCTTATTTTTAATGTGTTTTGTATTTCATTAAAAGTATAAGGCCATAGACCTCAAATAAAGATGTCATGATGATACCAGAAGTAAATGCATTTCATTTTTTCAATATATTATGTATGTTTGGGAACGCTGAACACTTAACAAGCTAATGTGTCAGGGACTCATCACATTGGATCTTCGGGCCCTTCAGCTTTCCCCAGTTGCTATGGGTTGTGTCACTAGCCTCTCCCTTAAACTCTCTGTTGAGCATTCTGGGCACGACCGTTTCCCTTGCCTTCACAGAATTAGGACCCTGCTGCCTAGATGGTACTCAAGTACTTTGAAATAGCTTAAGAACTCGATTTCCCAGGGCTCTAGCCCTGTCGGCGCTTCGGGTTTTCTATCAATCTCTTCAGGAACATACGGTCACCAATGCAAAAGGGCACCCAAGATTTGAGAGGGCTCCAAAATACCACCACGTTCACTTATTTAAATCTGTATTAGTTGGTTGCATTCATTTACACACAGCTACTTCTTTCCTGCTTTTCAGTATTCCTGGATTTGAAGAGCCAGGGCAAGCTTTTGCTAATCAAACCACATTTCTTCACCATGAACATGGAACTCTTGCATCCCTCCCCTCTGCACAGACTTGCTGTATCTGTAGGTGATTATTTTGATTCCATTCCTTTATGGTTACAATACCCAGATAACATTTCAGCCTTACTTGGATATTGTCAATTTACCAAACTCCATCCTCCGTGTTGCATTCCCTCCCTTATGACTGCTTTACTTCAGCCTCAGTCATTCCTTGCTCATTTTGAAAGGGAATCAGTTTGAAGCTGGCCTTTCAGCAGTGTTTTGACAAATGGAATATGACTTGCATTTCACACTTAATGCAATTTTTGAGGCAGCAGTTTGAGATACGAGAAAACTTGGCAATGAAATGCCAATTAGCTGTGACTTAAGACAGGGCATTAACACAGTGTTTGAAATACCCAATATTCTCCCATTATGCCCTCTTGATAAAGAGATTAGGCAGGCCTTTCCTTCCCTGTCCACTCCGTGATTCTCACAGGAGTTTTACAAGCTCTTCTTAGGCCCAGACTGCTGTAACCAGCTGCTCTGATACCAAACCCAGCTCATTTGAAGCAAATTCTGATCTATCTATACTGTAAGTATCCTGTAGCACAACAGCTATGAATGAAACTGAGGTATATCTATTGATGAAAGAAAGTTATAACAAGGGAAATTCCAATTCGATATTATAAAAAATTGAAAAGAGCGTGGTGAAATTCTGGAACAGACTGGTGGTTGTGGAATCTCCGTTCTTGGAGGTATACAAAACTTGACTGAATTGACCCTGAACAAGCAGATCTAACTTTGAGACTGGCCCTGCTTTGGGCAGGAAGTTGAACTGGATGACCTCCAGAAATCCCTTCCAGCCTAAATTGTATGATTCTATTGTTAAAATAATATAAACCCACAATGAACACAGGTGTATGATGTTTTTTTCCATATTTACCTGTCTTTTAGAAGAGTTTTCAAATAAAATATACTGGAGTAGGAGAGATTTAGTGTCTCTAACTAGACATCCAGTTTAGGCATGCTGCATCGAGCTCTGGAGTTTCTATTTGGACTGTATCATAAACTTCGATGCCTGAACATAGCTGCTGCCAACTGCTGCTGAGATACATCGACAGCCTAGAGCAGATGGGAAAGATACTCCACCTTTCCCTCATACTAAACAGTCATATTTCAGACTACCTCTACAGCACCATCAATTTAAAATTGTACCCAACATTATAACAGCCTGAAGTATACCTATAGCCAAGAACCCTTACATGGAATATGGAAAAGGCCCTTCAGGAGACACAAGATACTTAAAGGCCTGGCCATGATGTTCCTAAGTAGTAAGAAAAATAAAATCTTTGTTCTTCCCTTTTATTACATTTCCACAGATAAAACAGTCAATGCAAAGCAACATACTCTTTGGCTGTAGTGCCCCACTTCCATGGACTGTCTTGATCCCTAAAGAGTAGCTCAAACAACACCGAGGCGCTTCTCTGTTAGTAAATCCACGCTCATTTAATTTGTTGTAATTCCCTTCTTCTATTCTTCTCCTCCTCTTAACTCACCCTATTCCTCAAACTGCCCTTGAACACGTTTTGTATCAATCTTCCCCACTTAGTGCTACCATAATAGTACCAGAGGTAAAGCCTTAGAGCAGTACTGCAGTGCGCTATACAACAGATGGGTACCTAGGGACAGGTGCTGGCACAGTGTGTTTGTGGACTTTCTAGAAAAAAAAGCACAAAACAAGTGCTAGTTGTACTCTCTGAGGAGCCAAGGCACAGGAGATGTGCTCCTCCCAGTAAGGACACCCTGCCGTTATCATCCCTACTTTCCTACTTTTGGTTCCCTCCTACTTTCTCCAATGCCTTTTCCCCGTTTCCTATTCCCAAAAGACACTCCTGCTGAAAAATGAAAATCACAACACAGAACCTTTTCTTTTGAGGCAGAAACCTCTCCTTTATACCTGGCACAGCCTTTAATATCAAATATTGCTGCCGTAAAGAAGGTGGTAAAATTCTTCATTCATGGGAGTTTTGTTGATTGAATGGTGGCTTTAAAAGCATAGAATTTCCTTATGCTTTAGCCATGGTTTGCACGCAAGGTTTCTTCCTCACCCCCACCCCTGCCCTCACACGCTTATTTTTGGTTTAAATCAAAGGCTTTTTTTGTACGTATAAGCCAGAGCTCTGGGCAGTGTTTTACATGGGCATAAATACTTAATTGGGCTCCAGTGGCAAGCTAACTGTTTGGCAACAGCTGGTATGTTTGCGTAATTCGTACCAGCTCACAGCACAGTGGTGTGTTACGCCGCATTTTAGTACTTGGGATTTGGAGTTATCCTGTTGAGTTGCTGATACTGGAAGACAATTAAAAAACCTGGAACTGGAAGTTTGGTGGAAGACAAGAAAGAAGGCTAATACAGCATTCTTTACATGTGAATAGTTTGCTATGGTACACGGAAAAATATACTATTTTTATTATGATCATTTAGTGAATTTCGAATAAGAGTGCCATGGAGTTGTAGGAAGCGTCTTTCCTAATGCATGGAAAACCCCTCAGTTAAGAAGGAAATACTTTTGACTTGTTACTGGATCTGTATAGGAAAGGGACAGCTTAAAAACTAGGTTACCTTTTAATTTATCAGAGTTTACACTGTATTGTGGATTTGTAAATCTCCTTAGAAAACAGCCTCTACCTCTGTGCTAACTGCCATTATTCAAAGGCACTACAATTTATCAAAGCTCATTTCTTAATTGCAACCATTACATACTCATGCTTACTAGTTTATGAAGAATAATACAGTTGACTGTCCCCTAAAATTACCACGCTCTGGCATAGGTATGTAGGGACATAACCTATATTACAGAAAGGATCTGAGAAACATCCAGATTAAGGTAAAACCAAATCACCTAATATTAAACGTCCAATTTGTTATGACAAAGACCTATCTTTAGGAACATTTCTGCGTTACAAATATATTTGCTAGTAATACAATTGTTAAGGCTTAACAACAGTTCTGTAATTAGGCCTCAAAATCTCAGGTAGCCACTGAGAAAGAGTGGAACATATATTCCATTATTACCTAAAGGCCTAGGTCAAGCAATGATTTCTGCAGTTTCCAGCACTGAAGTGCTTGACTTCTCAACCTTACTAATATTTTTAATTGGGCATGTGCACAGCATCACAGAAGATCTCTTGCTGACCAATTACATGATGCTACCAAATATCCGCTATCCAGAAAAACTTTGAAATAATTTCCAGAGGCCTAAGTGCAAAACGTTTGTGGTGTTCTCATTCAAAAGTTTCACATTAACTTTGCTGTTATTCTACTTTTCATCAGAATTAGAGTGCATCTCTTCTAGGAAACAGCAGGAGCTATGAAGATGGATATGTGACTTGATGTCTTGAAGCATTATGCAAAGGCTTCATGCAATATTTATCAATAAGAAAATAATTCTCAAAACACCCTGTGCAACTAATGTCTATGTTTATACTACCATTAAAGAGCGGTCTGGGAACAATCATGTGAGTGATTCATCGTTATGACTACCACACAATCTGGTTCCTAGGCGAGCTCCTGTCTGAATTACAGAGTACCTTCAGTGACCCTGGGTCCTGGAGGTGTCTAGCACACCATTGTTCATTGGTCACACCTCAGGTTTTGCTGCCTGAAGAGGAAACAAATCGAGCCTCAAGGGTCTAGGCAAAAAAAATTAACTGAATTACTCAATGGCTGAGTCGATTCGTGCAGTTGTGCACAATTGTCATTCTCCTCTTCCAAATATCTTCCATGGGTCTGTGGGCTTCATGGCCCAGTTCCTAATTATTAGTTAAGAGTATCAATAATATCAACATCATCAGTAAGAGGGCATCAATAATGTTGGCCATCTATTATCTCTTGAATCTGCCCTGTAAGAAATTCTTTGTTACTGTGAGAACTTTGCAAGAACGCTTCTTAAAATCATTGGCCTCAGCTTCTTTATGAATGAGACCCCAGGCCAACAGCTACCTCAGAAGGTGAAAAGGAATACTAGGTAAATGACATCCAGATTCAAGGGCCACGGGAAAAAATGCTCTTTACTGTTACCATCAGCTGCCTAGCAGTATACAAGACATGAATCCAAATCAGGAACCCAGATGCAATGTTCTGCCTTCAGCAAAGGAAGAGATCAGTGATCGCACTAATCTGGGGTCCCTCACACTTGGAGTACTACAGAAAAACGTTTCCAACAGGTTTTAACCACTAAGAGAATACAAGATGAGGCCAGCATCCCAAATACCTCTAAGGCTACACATTTAGAGGGTCGTATTTCCTTTCCCTGAACGCCTTTGATGTTAGAGAATTAGTATCTATTCAACAACAAAATAAGACTAAAGTTTGTTTAACCCACAAACCAGAAACCTCCATAGTATTAGTTGTAAACGTGACCCATATAAGTTTTACTTCTACTTGTTGCAGGTTTGTGAGTTTAGCAATTACAAACCTTGCACTGCAATTCAAGCAAAAATGCTTGAAATAATACAGATTCTGGGCGCAAAAATATATCACAGTAATCTGTTAAATAAAAAATGCAAATGAAGAGTGCAGATTTTTGCACCTGGAGCTCATCAGTTCTGGGATGCCAGACACACTTTAGTATTATTTGGATTACTAGGAAAACTTTAGAAGATTTGGAAATTTTAATGCATCATGAATCCTGAAGAAATAGAAATCAAATTTATCAGTACTGTGCAGATTAGTATTTTGATTTTGGATATATTATTAAAGATGCAAATACTATTACAAACATAATATTGACTAAGTGCTTTCCTTCAGACAAGCAGATTTATAGAAAAGCGTGAGTGTAGGAAATATTCCCACTGTCCTTCAATCAATCAATAAACTAATGTAATAAAAAAAAAGAGGACTGTACTTGTAATTCTGAGTACAGCAAAGGCATTGGAGTTCTGCACCTTGGCTACATTTTTGCCTTGAGCAAGTAATTTAACCTCTCTCCCTTCTTAGTTTCCCTATTGGCAAAATAGGAATAGCTTACTTCCAAAACATGTTGCAGGCATTATCAAGAAGAAATTTTATCACGATTATTGAGGTAGGTAAGGTACTGTGAGTATATAGTAAACATCTTCACAACGAGCGGCGCTGTGACAACTTGGCCATCATGAAATTGAAGATTCAGCATTGTTAATATACTGAGATTAGAAAGGTCATGACACTGCAAGCTGGCATTATTTTCGTATTTGGCATCAGGAAAGATTGCCGCTATAGCACATTTGCCTAGCTGAATATTGATTTGGCTTCTCTGATTACAAACGGAACCTAAACTGATTAGAAAACAATTAGGAGCAAATCTATATGAAAGGGTTTCTTTTTTCTCTTTTTTCTTCTTGGCCAGTTAGTCAACCTGAAGCGGCATGAATGAATTTGACTGTAACTTTACCACTGACTTGCAAAAGCAGTCAACGAGTTCATGAATTACCATTGCTGATTCAGCTATGAGCTGTGAAACTAAAAGTCTTTATTCGTTCTATTTCTCAAGCATGAAAAGCTGTGCCATCTTCAGTTGCCTCACAAAGGAATAAGAAACACCTAGGTATGGCTTCTTAAAAAAATACTCCTTTATTACATTTGACCGTTGTACTGTCTTGCTGAAGCTGTACTGCTTAATGCAGTCTCTGTTTGGCCCTTTAATTGCTCACTTAAATACTGACGTAACAGTCTAATGGAAGAGTTGCCGTGGATTCTCAATAACTGCCTAACTCTGTAAAAACAGAGTCTACTAACGATGAAGACTAAAAAAAAGATTTGCTTTTAAATTTTATCACCAGGAACTAATGCTTAGTGCTATTCCACTCACAGTTTGTTTGTACTCCCATGCCACATGAACAATTTCTCTGGACAAGTAACACTTTGTTTTGTTTTGTTTTGTGAACAGCAAAACTAGGAACACCTGAGTTTGTACAGATTTGTACACTATGTTCCCGAATTCACCCCCTGCTCCACATAACTCCCGTGGTTTTACTGTGTTCCCAATGCTACCTGTCCCCATCACGTCCTGTATCCGCAGTTATACAACATTCAAGCTATACCAGGGATGACTCGTCATCGCTAACTACTACATGTATCAGAATAGATAAAAATATGTGTGTGTATACATAACTGTATACATCAGAATATTTAATATTCTATTTAAGAATCTGCATATATTAGAATGGTAGGTAGAATTCAACCTACTTAGCTTTCTCGCAGAAGTCAGTAGCTTGTCTCTTTCCTACGTACAGATAAAAGTTTTTCACAAAACTTGTAGGAACTTCATGTCTTTGGAAATACCACTCATCTATCATGGGGGTTTGTCCCTCAATTGCAAGGCAAACACTCTATTTGGGTGGTAATTGTGAATATTTAGACATACAAGCATAGGGGCAAAACAGAAGGTATCTCGCTGTCTTGACTGTTATTTCTATAAGGGGAGCTCAGGCAGGCAGACACCATATTTCAAACTCAGATAATTATGCTGCAGGTTCTGCCACATTATAGGGTGGGTCTAGTGCTCTTCCAGAACTTATTCTTTGCAAAAATGCCACTGAAATGGCAAAAGGCAAAGCAGAATAACACCACTTCTGGGATAGTTTTTTAATGCTACTTAGATGAAAACTCAAGCTTTAATTATTTCTAAGCTGAAACAGTTTTTCTTTTTAGTTCGCATCTCAGAATGGTGTCCCATATGTTTGGGATGTATCTCTTGGTCATACTATGCTCTTCTCATTCCATTTTCCAGAATGTAAGAAGTGGTGTTTGTTGAAAGGATTTTAACTGGAACTGAAAATGTAGCCTGAGGTGAACACACTAAACATTTTAGCATGCTAAGTTGCCTGCTGTATACCTTCAGCCACTTCTGGAGAGGCTTGAGAGATTTAACTGTAACTACAACCTCTGCAGTAAAGTCTTCACTGAACATATGGAACTTGTGATGCTCAGATGTATCGGTGCACATCATCCCTATTAAACATTTTCTGTTAGACTTCCAGGTTGAAACAAGAATAGAGTTACTTCCTTGGCTATTTATTGGAGATGTAAGAGCAAGAGCAGAATACAGAAATGGTAACACTTTTGTAAGCATGTCAAAGAAGATGGGGAGGCACAGGTTTCAATAACTGATGTCCCTGCTTGGAAATGTTTGGGTGTGTGAAATGTGTCCTGCCATTTTGCTAAATTTAGCTTGCTTAAGTTTTATTTACTAACAATCCTTAGAGAGGAGTTCAAACGTGAACTATTTACAAGGAACTTCTCGATATATCAGAAACTAAGGCTTGTTTTGGTTTATGTACACCTCCTTTCACTTTGTGAGCGTTCAAGTAAGTCTTGACTGCTGACTGTTAATCTATACTACCTGTTCAAATTTTATGTGTGTAGCAGAGAAATGAACAATAGGAAAAAGAAACGAACAACAAAACCCAAACAAAAAACATAGCAGCGAGTGGAAATAGAATTGAGAGTCATTATCCCAAATCCTCACAGGGACAGTAAACTGTAGGACTACAGGTGCCAAGGAATTCCTGGACAATATTTGCAAATTTGCTTATGTTATTCTTGGGACAATGCCTTCGGTTTGCCAAAGGGTTCAGTTTTATGAGATGTGGCGTGAGCTTTTCCTCAAAGGGCTTCTATAAGGTACCAGATTGCAAAAATTAGATAAACATACAGAATAAATGATCTTGGCCTAGTTCTGCAGCCTTGAACCTCCAGTGACAGCCCCTATGGAGCAGTACTTGTTTTCTCATGGGGGAGATGGGGGCTTTTAAGCTCTTCAGTGTATTTTCATCAAGGAGATCTCCACACTGTTGAGTTTTGAGGCTTCCTGGGGTAGGCATAACACTGAGCCACAGACTACATATGCATATCTCCTTTTGTCCTAATACCAGGATTACCTTCCATAGCTGAACGCAGAATACCAACATTAACCATTTGGTCCTGCTCTCTCTCCCTCCCAAGCACATAGTGTCTTTGATGGCAATTCTGTACATCTGCCTGATCCCTACAGACACATGGAAGAAGCATTTGGGAATGCAAGTATCAGGATTTATCATTAAGAGGCAAATAGCTTTGTGTGTGCAGAACAGTGAAAATTGTCACCAGGCAACGTCTGAGGAGCCAAGAAAATAAATGTTTCATAGCTACCTATTCTTCCACTCCTCCTTACCTTAAACACTTTTGGGGACTTTGGATGCTCTACAATGTAGGTGATTAGCTAAAAGTCCCAAATCCAGGATCTGAGAGGGGAAGATAGTCAAATTGCTTATATGCTCTTTCATCACTCAAATAGCTTTTATATCTGCTGTAGAGCCTGAGCGGTACTCACCAAATCATATCACTCAGGCAACCATACATAGAATCATAGAATTATAGAATGGTTCGGGTTGGAAGGGACCTTAAAGACCATCTAGTTCCAACCCCCCTGCCCTGGGCAGGGACACCTCCCACCAGCCCAGGTTGCTCAAAGCCTCATCCAGCCTGGCCTTGAACCCCTCCAGGGATGGGGCAGCCACAGCTGCTCTGGGCAACCTGGGCCAGGGGCTCACCACCCTCAGTGTAAAGAATTTCTTCCTAATAGCCAATCTAAATCTCTCCTCTTTCAGTTTGAAACCATTACCCCATGTCCTATCGCTACACTCCCTGACAAAGAGTCCCTCCCCATCCTTCCTGTAGGCCCCCTTCAGGTACTGGAAGGCCGCTCTAAGGTCTCCCCGGAGCCTTCTCTTCTCCAGGCTGAACAGCCCCAGCTCTCTCAGCCTGTCCTCCCAGCAGAGGGGCTCCAGCCCTTTGATCATCTTCGTGGCCCTCTGCTGGACCCCCTCCAACAGGTCCATGTCCTTCTTGTGCTGAGGACTCCAGAGCTGGACACAGTACTCCAGGTGGGGTCTCACCAAAGTGGAGTAGAGGGGGAGAATCCCCTCTCTCGACCTGCTGGCCACGCTTCTTTTGATGCAGCCCAGGATGCGGTTGGCTTTCTGGGCTGCTAGTGCACACTGCCATCTCATGTTGAGCTTCTCGTCCAGCAGCACCCCCAAGTCCTTCTCTTCAGGGCTGCTCTCAAGCCATTCTCTGCCCAACCTGTATTTGTGCCTGGGCTTGCCGTGACCCAGGTGCAGGACCTTGCATTTGGCCTGGTTGAACTTCATGAGGTTCACACGGGCCCACCTCTCTAGCTCATCCAGGTCCCTCTGTATGGCATCCCTTCCCTCCAGTGTGTTGACTGTGACACACAGCTTTGTGTCATCAGCAAACCTGCTGAGGGTGCATTTGAAACACCCTATTAACTGAGAATGTGTGGCTTATGTGGTCTCTTTAAATTGACTTCTGCAACCATTCTCTCAGTATCTAAGTAGAGGTGGAAGTTCAGAAACTGTTCTAGTCTTTCGAAGCTGTAGCATAGATTAATAAAACTCAAATAAATCTGCTTACTGTAGCTGTTACCTGGGGAGTAGCTGCCCTGTGCAGTCTGAAAGTCTTGAGGGCAAACAGCCATGGGCAATACCAAAGTGCTCAAGAGCCTGATGAAGCCTAGAGGAAGTGGTATTGATATTTTGGTATGATGCTTTCCCTCTCTTCATTCAGTAATGGACTTGTGCTGTCTCCCTGCTCTGAAGCACTATGACCATTTGTGGTTATTGAATTTACCATAAGGTAACCAAAAGATGCTATATCATAAACAAATTCTAGCTCAGGGACGTGCACTTGGCACTCTCCCATTTTCTTTCCCACAGCTCAAGCTATCCCTGTTCCTTTGCCTGTTCCATGATAAACTGCTGTGCGATACAGCTGACTACACCATCCCCAGACAGCTTTTTTTAAGACTGACTTCCCCAAAGTGACCTTGTGAGGGTCCACACAATGTTTGCCATCTGTGCTCTGAGCCAAAGATACTACGTAGGTATTTCATTCATATTGCACAGAAATAAATTCTGCTTACTTACAAAGAAGTAAACTAGAAAGAACCACTGGACTGATTTAATACTGCCACAGACATGCCCATCGTTATTGTCTTGAGAGGGAGGAGTCCACATTTATCACACTCTTCCAACATTATCCTTGCTTTTTAAATTTGTGTTCTCAGAAACTCTTCACTACCCTAATCTTAGCTGAAAAACATGGGACAACTGAGCCATGACACTTTGGAAAAGGCCTGAAATTTTTTGCTTCCATCTCCCCAGCACTCTTGACCACTCAGACAAGTACTCGTGGGTTATGCTGTATGGAGTGAATGATGAGGCCTTCTAGCTGAAGCAGGAAGACTGCCTGAAGCATCTGAAGAGCCTAGAGGCCTGTTGATACATTTCTCTCTTGGCTGAAGGCAGAATTTTGCTTTTGGATGGCTTTGACATAACTCTGATGTTTACAAATCACTCCGTGTATGTTGGTTTCTGGCTGTTCTACTGCACCTAGTCCAATGCAATATGCTATTTAAATGTACGGCCTTGAGCTGAAAGGAGTATCTGCCCTCTCTGTACCGAGACAGCAGTGCGAGTGGGAAACGAATATGCAGGGAACCGCTCTTTATCCTGAACATACGCAACCTCCTCAGCACATTTCACAGGCATGTCTCATCTCTGCTTCTACTGAATCTAAAAAAGTATAGAGTGAAGGCACGTGGGGCATTTGAGGAGCCTATTCTACCAGCTCCTCCCAGTGGTAAAAAAAAGTAAGAGCAAAATACTTGCTTTTAACATCTACATTTTGCCTTGAATACACATGTGCATCCCACCACAACTTATCAAATCACATTCAGCACAGACACACGTAGTTCCTTAACCTGTGATGCTACACACTGAATAGGACAAGCAGCCTGATCTCTCACCTCCTGCATGTTCTTTGCAATATCTTGCAGAGGAAGGTAAATGAAAATACTGCAACAATCTTGGATGTTGTCATGCCCGAGGAATATCAAGTTGTAAGAGGCTGTGCTGAAAGGTACCCTCTGCACTTGCAATATAGCCCTTCCATTTGCAAATGACTGAAAGTACAGGATAGGTCCCTCCACTATGGCAATGAATATATTTGAGAGGTCTGCTGACAAAAAAAATCCTTCCACTGCAGGCAGAATCTTTGCAGACAGCAAATTTAGCAGCAATGAAGTGACCACACTGTGCCCCACAGATTTTCCTATGCAAAATCACCCTTTCCATCTCTACAGAGAGTGAGTTTTCTGCCAGCCATTCAGCCTCATGCTGCTGCAATGCAAAAGTGAAACTACTACTGAATGGAAGAGGTAGGTGATTTATGAGAGGTTTTTCTATGAAAAAATAATAATCCAATTAAAAAAAACAGTGATGGATGTGTGGTTAAAGATATTCCCAAACTTAGCGTCCTTTGACTTCTCTTGGCTACCACATTTGGCAGCTAAACAACAAAAACAAATACCTCATCCAGGCTAATGGCTTTAGCGGTCAAAAGCTAAAGAGCATCCACCGTCTTCTCCATGGGACTCAGACTCCCAGCACAGACCACAAAGGAGTGCTCAGCCCAGCCCCGCTCACTGACTTGCAACCCCAGATCTCAGAGGCTGAAGGGGACCTCGCACAGGGGAAAGTTGCAAGTAGCAATAAAAAACCTCTTAGAGATGATGGCTCTTAGTGTATTCCACAGTAAATTTAGAAATTGCTCTGATTTGAAAGAACTGGCAGCCTGATCCACAGTACAAATAACAAGAGAGCACCACCTATTTTTGCCTTGACCCGTCTGTAACCCAGCATCTGAATTTGTTCGGAACTGATGCCATCCAGTTCTTATACAAGTGACCTTAGAGTGGGGTTATAAGTTTACGAGAAATTTTTTCTTCACGGTAATTTGAAAGGATTCCTATCAACTCAACATGTCATGCTTGCAAATGTCTCATTCCACTACTGAGCAGAGGGAAGAAGTGCGTTAGTGGTAAATCCATATGACACTATGCATAGTGAGAGCCAACCTAGTCTTCATACCTGGCACAATAATGACCGTGGAGTCAAGGGAAAGCGAACTACTTCATATTTCCTTCTTCCTTGCCTACTAGGGAAATGTTGTCAGCCAGTCAAAGCCGGGGACAGTTACTCCAACCAAATCCCTTCAAAATGAAAAAGGGAGCTTGTAGCACTGGCCAATAGCTGCAGACAGCACAGAGGTCGTGTGAAGGCTCTGTTCTGGCTCACTGAGAGCGACATCTCAGCTCTTGCTGTTTCTGACACACTGCCATGAGTTTTGCTGGTGTTATGCACTTTAGTGCTGTACTCAGTGGAGAAATAAGCAGGTCTTTCCTGCCATCGCAGGGGTACGCTGAATTTTCATAAGGATGTGAGGAAAACACATTCCAAACCAAGTATTAAGAAATATAAGAAATTTAAGAAATGGAAAAGACTGAGGTCTGTAAAATACTCGGAGAAACATCCTGTTCCGTTCACCACAGTAGAGTAAGATTTCACAGCAAGTCTGGAGAGCTCTTCTGAGGGAGATACTGTATGGGCTATGGGGCAAGGGATGCTGGAAACCTTGTGAGAGCAAAGCAAAACAAGCGCCGCATGTATGACAGCTTCACAAAACATCAGACAGACTGAATGCTGGATGTAGAGAGATAACACCGCAGTGGAACTGGTAAGGTGGGTAAAAAGTCGATTGTGGGGTTGGTTTTTTTTTTCTTTAGTCCTTTCTTTATCTCTTCCTTACTGTTTTTCTATATAGATTCATAATCCTGGGTCCATCATCCTGCTCGGCATTTCTGTATTTACCCCTGCCCCAGTAAGGGAGTAGTTTTCTGCAATCTTAGTTCTTGAGAGAGGGGAGGCAGCAAGTCACCATCAGCATTTCCTCAAGCACTAATGTAACAGAATGGAAATAAAGAAAGGGGCTTCGAGCTATGCTGCTCCAAAAGGACCACTTTTCCGTGATCCCTTTTCTTTGTTCAAGAGTGGAAACAGTAGCAGTCTGTGGAAGGAAAATCAGGTGTTCCTTGATTTCTTTCTCCAGTAATGGAGCCTGCCAGTGCTGCTGCATCAGCTTCCCCCTTACTCAGTTCAGGCTCCAAACCATCCTCTGCTGAGTTAACTAAATCCTCCGCGGAGGTAACAGACTTTCTATCATTTTACGAAGATGGTACTGAAGACCCAAAATAAAGACCAAGACATGTATATTCTGCCCATCCTGGGTTCCGGCCTTGGCAGGCACTTTTACCCTCACTGGAATTATGAAGTGTCAAAAAAGGAGATGGAACCCTGTTGCCAGCAAGGCTAACATAACTGTTGGCCATCACACCGGTCAATCATTTTCTGACAGTCCTACGTTGCAGGGAGGAGAGGAAGCTTTGGGAAAAGGAGGACTCCTTGCCCTGAAGTCCTGCCTGGCTTGCTGTTCTCCCCCAGTCAGAGTTGAATGGCTCTGCTCCCAGGTGAGGAAAGCTCTCCCTCCCTAGGGACTACCAAGTGCTGTTCCCAAGAGGTCGCTACAGCCTTGGCTGCTACACTAAGCCATTCCTGCCTGCACTCCTCAACCCGAGAGTGAGCAGATCCAGTAAGGGATGAAAACTGCATAAAACGCAACTTTACTGAAATCAGGTGGCACGATACCCCCTGGTAAAATTTTACTTGCTCCCAGTAAAGAGTGGCTGAACACGTGTTGGAGGAGGCTTTTTAATTATTTTTGCAAGACAATGAAGATATGCTTCTAACCGTGCCCTTTTCATGCTTCACTTCAGAGTATTTCCTGAGGCTTTTGCCAGCCTTTCCTTTATTTCACTTCTTCAATCAATAAATCGTCATGAATGTCATTTCCATTTGTAAGTCCACTACTGCAGCCACTGACTCTCAACTGAGCTGAAGGTCTGAGATATTAAATTGTACCTACTACTGCATTTTTACTAACACTGTGCCTTTTTTTTTGGAAACAAATTTCCACTTGGTTTTGAAAACATCTGCCTGGAGCTTGAAAGAGTGGCTGACTTACAGCATGCCAGTCAGTGGTGTCCTGGCAGAGGTGTTTGGTTGCCCAAGTGAAATAGCATCGCTTCATCAAGTCACTGAAAGAATTTTATGTGCCGAGAAGAACAGAAAGGCAACAAAAAGAAATGGGAAGGAAAGAGAAAGTAAAAAAAGGAGAGAAAATTACAGCTGATGGGAAAACTGGCTGTATTTTCCATATACAGGCTATACTTTACTACAAATAAAACCTTAAATTCAAAGTCAGTATCCCAAAGATTGAGGAAGAAAAGTCAAAAGAGAATGAATGCAACTAGCAGGACTTGATCATCAAACCTTAACATCAGCAAACATTACCACACTAAACACATCTTCATTTAAGGTTCTCTGAGGCAGTGCAGCACACTGGAATGGCACATCCTATAGATGATGTCTCCGCCTAGGGTTAATTTCTTATAATCCAGTGAATCCCAAACTTCCAGATTCAGTGCTTGAGTAAACTAGATTGTCCAGCCTATCTTCAGGACTAACATGTCCCAATGGCAATGATCAGAAAGCACAAACAAAATGCAATTGTTTAAATCTAATAGGAATATCATCCAGTTCGCACTGTAAGCTTTATTGAGTAAGAAAACATTATAACATCTTTGGAAGATTTTCTGGTACAACAGTTTCTAATAGCACCTCCAGGTCATATGCCTACAGAGCTTAGTTTTAAACTTACTGACTAGCTGGGCAAAATTTGCTTGAACTTCAGATGCAAAGCTGGATTCTCACGTGCCATCAAAAAGCCCAACTCAGCAATCAGGTATAGGAAGAGAAAACCAGAGTAAATGTTAATCCTATTCGATTCTCATGCTACTGACTTTTCTTTCTTCTTGCCTTGCCAAAACATGACGATATTGGGGAACCTGAAACTAATCTCAAAATACGACCAGGGTATTCTTTTGTATTCTTTGTACCATTAAGGTTAGCTAAGCCTCTCAATACAACATTCTCTGTCCTATTTTATTCTGAAAATTTACTCACTTAAACCTGTCCGATTTCTGTTGAATAGAATCATAGAATTATTTAGATTGGAAAAGACCTTTATGATCGAGTCCAACTGTAAACCTAACACTCCTAACACTGCCAAGTCTGATATTAAACCATGTCCCTGAGCACCAGGTCTACGTGTCTTTTAAATATCTACAGGGATGTTGACTCAAATGCTTTTCTGGGCAGCCTGTTCCAATGCTTGACAACCCTTTCTGTGAAGACATTTTTCCTAATATCCCATCTAAACCTCCCCTCGCACCAACTTGAGACCATTCCTCTTGTTCTATCGCTTGTTGCTTGGGAGAAGAGACCGACCCCCACCTCTCTACAACTTCCTTTCAGGTAGTTGTACAGAGCGATAAGGTGTCCCCTGAGTCTCCTCCAGACTTAACAACTGCAGTTCCCTCAGCTGCTCTTCACAGGACTTGTTCTCTATCCCCTCCAGCAGAATAGAACTGATGCTCTTCTATGATTGTAAACCATAAGAAAACCATCCTCAGGACACTGATAATTGAACTTCCAAAAAGCTTAAGTCTTTACACCAGAAATGCAAATCATTAGGTTTGGTAGGCTCCATGTTACTAACACACAAAAGAGCCATTCCAGATGATCTCATCTTTCACAGGGTCTCGGTTGCTCACTATTTATTTACTAGTTTGGACCAAGTTACCATTTTGTTTACTGATGAATTTAGGATGCAAGTTTCCCCAGCAAGGTACAGATATGCCATTCATTAGCAGCTTCCACGCTGGAGCTCTGCCAAGAACGGTGTCAATGCTGTTTCCTGCACTGGACAAGGACTATACTGCTGAACTAAGCCGGGTCTAAGGTTAAAGAGACTTACAATTTGCAGAAGTGCACCAAGAACAAACATACTGGGGAGAACTTCTGCTATTTCAGCTTCTTTATTCTCCTCCCTGAGCACAGGAACATGGAAGAAATATGTTTCAATTCCCAAGAGTCCATTTGCCACTTCCCCAACTCCTTTTGTATTCCTGCATTACATTGCAGTTATTTCAGTGCCTATGATTTCCACATCCCAAGTTTAGCACTAAGAGCATAAGTTATAACAGAAGGACTTTAGAAAGAGAATTTTGGTACAACTGTCCACTATAATTGAGATTTAAAAATATCGTGTCACTGAAAACATGACTAAATTTACAAAGAACATTCAGTTACCCTAACCAAATCATGCTTATGCCCAGAACCCTTTCAGTGACAAGTGTCACAAAGTAATTGCACATAGGAAGCAAAATATGTGTTCAAGTAAAGTAAAAATCACAAGTATTCTTTTTACGGGTACAATGAAGGCTCTCACATCTAGGCTATGCTAGGATAGGACTCCCAAATACCTAACCAAAGACAGCTGACTAGAAGTTGCCTATACTGACAAAATATCCTATATGCCATGCTTGCAGTGCACCTACAGGAAAGCTGGGGAGGGACTCTTTATCAGGGAGTGTAGCAATAGGAGGAGGGGTAATAGTTTTAAACTGAAAGAGGGGAGGTTTGGATTGGATATTAGGAAGAAATCCTTTACTGTAAGGGTGGTGAGGCACTGGAACAGGTTGCCCAGAGCAGCTGTGGCTGCCCCATTCCTGGAAGTGTTTAAGACCAGTTTGGATGAGGCTCTGCGCAGCCTGGTCTAGTGGGAGGGGTGTTGGAACTAGATGGTCTTTAAGGTCCCTTCCAACTCTAACCATTCTATGATGAAAGTCAAGCTAATCCTTCACCCACCCTCAGTGAAGAGAAAAAGAATCAAGGGCAAGCTTATCTTTTCAGGCAGACTCTCTATCTGATCTTTGCTCCCACTGAGTCTCTCTGTCCATATTTGCTTCTTGTTGCACTGCTGCTGGACGCCCACACTTCATGGTTCTCATGCTGTTTGACGTTCCTTATTCCTTGCTGTTAAGCCCTTTCTCACAGCACTCTTTTGCTGTTGCTTTTCTGTTTTCCACTTCTCTTCATCTGCCTACTGAAGGGTAGTACTCTGCTTTGCAGAGTAGTTTGATGCTAAAGAAGCTTTTCTCCTAAAGTTGCAACACAAAAACTTTCCCTGAATACGACCAATTTAGTCAATGTTAGCAGTACAGATGACTCAAATCTCTAGGAACTCTACTGAGGGGAAGGAAGTGATTCTGGCTTCTTTCCCAACAACATCGGAAATGTAATATCCTCTTTCAGTACCTACAGTAATGCTGCAAGCCTCTGCTGCTAGTTCATAGTATGTGAGTGTAAATAAACATAATTTACAGAGTTACACTTAGGATATTACTGGGTAACCTGGGTAAATATGATAACAAAATATTTATATTGTATGTTTACATAATCCTGCTCTATTCTTGCAACGTCCTTGGAAAAGCCCTTTGTTTCCTTACATGCTCCAGTGAATATACTGGTAGTGACCCGTCTTTCAATACGCCTGTCTTGCATGTGCTTCACTTAGGACTTGCTGCCAGCATTGACCTAAGTCCCTTGGCCTGGGGCACCAACAAGCAGGTCTGACTCCAGGCTGTGAAAATGCTGCAGCTTCCACCCTATCTCTCACTACATCATCTCCTGGTTCTATTACACGTAGCTACAGCTACAAGGATGGGTGGAAATTAAACTTCCAGCAGCATTGGAGCAGGATACTGGAGGATACTAGAAAATAGCCTAAGTTCCCTTTTTGGTGCAGCCACATTAAAATAGCTTTGTTCATTATTGTCTCTAAGTAAGGACAGCAGTAATTCACTATCCCTATTCCAATTGTCTCCTAAGAATCTCAAGACTTCTTAAAATCCAGTTGAATCTCAAACCGAACGTTGAAGGAGGAGCAGGCCACAGGCGCGCAGCAAAGAGATGGCAGCAAAGAGCCCCTCTGGGAGCACCGGGGGCAGCACAAGCCCTGCTGCTGCTGCACGAATCCTTGGCCACTTTTGGCTTATTTTCAGATCGATCCGAGAAGGTCTAGATGCATTTGAGTTTAAAGCTAATAGGGGAAATCATCTTAAAGTGATCTGAACGAAAATCGCATCCTCAGTAACTGGCTTGTAAAACACCAGCACTAACCCCTGGAAGGATGCCAAGGCTTGAATTTTTTATCTGCTAAGAGAGGAACTATAGGAACGACCAGGACTGGCTCCTTCAGCAAGCTAAAAGTCCTGGAACATGCCAGAGCTGTACAGGGAATTGCACAAAAAGTAGGTCCTTCAACACTGCAAGAGCTACCCTGCAGGTAAGTGATCCCTCAGCGCTGTAGAGACAGCTTCAGTGGACTCCCCTAACATTTAGACAAGTCCCACATTCCCCTATTTTGGCTCCTCAGTACATTTCTAGTCCTTTTTTGCTTGGGAAAACAGTTCCTTGTCCTGCTCTGATAAGGAAGTCGGATGACTTCTTCCTCATTTTAGTTGCTCAGTGGCTGATAATGCCTGTCAACACCAAATCACGTGCTTTGGGTGGTTCCTCTAGCTGAATCACATTCACTGTAAGAGGAAGCACATGGGAGACTCTAGCTAAATTTCTCATTCACATCTTGGCACAGAACAGGCTTGTGCCCATATGTTCCTAGCTGCAAGGCTAGGAAGAATCACTTGCCCAGCCTTCCACCTGCTTTGGGGTTGAGTACATGCTTGGGGAACTTGGGGAACAAATCCTCTCATTCCCAAAGCACAAAAATGAAGATAGACACAAGTATGGAAGAACTAGTAGGTATCTTTTGCATGCCCTGTTGCCTCCAAATTCCTGAATAATTATGTTTGTTTATGGGAAATTTGCTTTTCTTACATCAGCTTTGGCACCATTTGATATAATGGAAAGATAACATAAAGGATATAAATGACATTAGGATCTGGAACTTTGCTGCTGTTAATTTAGTAATTGTTTGTTCTTACACAGCAATGTGAGTTTATGCTGTGCATTAAAGAGCACGGTATCTCTGCCATTAGCATGAGCTCTTAGTAAACTTACAGCTATGCTAATGAATACTTTTATTTGCTATTTAACATAATAGGTGAAGAAATAAGCTTTTCTATACGAGACTGTAGGGCAAACCCTGCTCTATGTTTCTGTATCCCCTCACACAATAGGTTCTCAGCGTGGTTAACTGCAAGGATTGACTTCTAACGGTCATGATTTTTCAGGAGTAATTTGAAGGACTCGCTTCATTTATCAGTCTTCAAACTAACTATTTCCAATGGATGCAATACAGGTTAAAGAATGGGGACCAACTCTAAGTAAGAGGCCAAATATATTTCAGAGTGTCTGGAAAGCTGAGTACTAAAGAACCTAGCTGGGGCCTTGAGAACTTCTAGCTTTACCAAAGGTCATAGAATCACAGAATTGCCTAGGTTGGAAGGGACCTTTCAGATCATCAAGTCCAACCATCAACCTAACCCTGACAAAAACCATCGCTAAACCATATCTCTAAGCACTATGTCTACCTGTCTTTTAAAACCCTCCAGGGATGGTGACTCAACCGCTTCCCTGGGCAGCCTGTTCCAATGCTTAATAACCCTTTCAGTGTAAAAATCTTTCCTAATATCCAGTCTAAACTTCCCCTGGCGCAACTTGAGGCTGTCTCCTCTTGTCTTATCGCCTCTTACTTGGGAGAAGAGACCTTTCAGGTAGTTGTAGAGAGCGAGAAGGTCTCCCCTCAGCCTCCTTTTCTCCAGGCTGAACACCCCACCTCCCTCAGCTGCTCTTCATAAGACTTATTCTCCAGACCCCTCACCAGCTTCACTGCCCCTCGCTGGACACGCTGCAGCACCTCAATGTCTTTTTTTTTTTTTTTGTGGTGAGGGGTCCAAAACTGGATACAGCACTTGAGGTGAGGCCTCACCAGTGCCGAGTACAGTGGCACGATCACCTACTCACCACACTGTTCCTGACATAGGCCAGGATGCTGTTGGCCTTCTTAGCCACCTGGGCATTCTGCTGGCTCATATTCAGCCAGCTGTTGACCAACACCCCCAGGTCCTTTTCCGCTGGGCAGCTCTCCAGCCACTCCTCCCCAAGCCTGTACTGCTGCGTGGGGTTGTTGTGACCCAAGTGCAGGACCCAGCACTTGGCCTTGTTGAACCTCATACTTGGCCTTGGCCCATCGATCCAGCCTGTCCAGATCCCTCAAGCAGGTCAACACTCCCACCCAACTTGGTGTCCTCTGCAAACTTACTGAGGGTGCGCTCAATCCCCTTGTCCAGATCATTGATAAAATATTTAAGAGAACTGGCCCCAATACCGAGCCCTGGGGAACACCACTCATGACCAACCACCAACTGGATTGAACTCCATTCACCACCACTCTCTTGGGCCCAGCCCTCCAGCCAGTTTTTAACCCAGTGAAGAGTACCCCATCCAAGCCATGGGCAGCCAGTTTCTCCAGGAGGACACTCTGGGAAACTATATCAAAGGCCTTACTAAAGTCCAGGTAAACAACATCCACAGCCTTTCCCTCATCCACCAAGCAGGTCACTTTGTCATAGAAGGAGATGAAGTTTGTCAAGCAGGACCTGCCTTTCATGAACCCACGCTGACTGGGCCTGATCGTCTGGTTGTCCTTCATGTGCCCTATAATGGCACTCAGGATGGGCTGTTCCATGACCTTCCCAGGCACCGAGGTCAGGCTGACAGACCTGTAGTTCCCTGGATCATCCTTCCAGGCCTTCCTGTGGATGGGCGTCACATTTGCTAGACACCAGTCAACAGGGACCTCCCCAGTTTGCCAGGACTGCTGGTAAATGATGGGAAGTGGCTCAGTGAGCACTTCCACCAGTTCCCTCAGTACCCTCGGGTGGATCCCATCTGGCAGATGTACACAGACTTGTGTACGTCCAGGTGTTGGAGCGGGTCCCAAAGATAGCAGGTCAAACAAGACAAACACTAATCTGAAAAGCTGTATAAAACTATCAGTCCCATCATCTGAATCTCTGCTGATTTCCTTCAGACTTGTCAAAACTTTCATATTGCAGGCTGTTTCTTCTCTGATTACACACAAATAAATCTCCAGGTGTGTTAGTCTCCAATTCTGACTTGTGTAAGATAAGATGAACATCACTATTTATCCCTGCATGAAATAAGTACATAGAGCTGGACTTCTACAGTACAATAGAAAATGAAAAAAAGTTCGAGGTTTTTTGTTTCCAGGCCACTTAACCCATTTTGCCTTTTGATTCCATTTTATGAGCCTACGCACCCTCACACACGTGCATACATGCTGTCTCTCTTTTTATCTAACTATCACAATCCAGTGTTGCAAGACACTGACCTTTCATTGTATCCAAGGTCTGCCCTTGCAGGTTTACTGTCTTTGTTGATCTGTCATCATAGCCAGCAGAAATTCTCTCTTCTTTTGAGAAGATCCAACATCAAGGGGTTAATTCTGTCATGCATCATTCCTATGAATTGGTAAGAGAGTGAGGCTTGTGCACGACAGACTCCAGAGGTTTCTGCAAGAGGCAGATGAGGTGAATATTCTAGTTAAGATAGTACCACATAAATTCTTTTCTAACAAGTCTCCCCTTGGGAACTGCAACCGCATTTAGAGAGCCTTGTCATCAAGTAGGAGACTTTGAAATCTTGTAAAAAATTAACCTAAAAATAATACCTCAAAAGTCATAGATGCAAAAGTAATATAAAGTTAAGAGATGCAAAGCCTGTAGAAATCAAGCTATTATAATGCCAGGATAATTATCAATCCTTTCTTAAAGTCTTTAAATGGATTATCAAGTGCAGCAGGTGGGGTTTTTTTTTATTACTGTCTTTGGTGATACTTTAATATCCTTGACTTGCCTCAAATAAAGGTACTGTTTGATTTATGAGGATTAAAAATCTCTTCATTAATGGTATTGTAGGGGTTCCACAATAAATGTAACAGCATGTTGCCCAGGAATGAAAACCAGAACCTCATTCACACTCCCAAGTGAGAGTTACCATTACGTTTTAGCCATCAGACCGGGCAACGTGATGAACTCCTTTAATGAACAGGTGAATCGGGGGGCAAAACAAGTAGCAGATAAGCTTTTTTTTTAAAAGAGAGGTTTAAGGGTTCTTGTGAAAGGGAAGATAAAGTGTTTTCTGTCAGTTATTGCAGTCTCTTTGAGAGGGGTTTCATCAAGAGGAATACTGCACTGAGGCTGGGTGGTGTGTCCTGTCAGTTTCTACCCCTGCTAACACAATAAAGGAATGGTTTCTTCATGTAACCCTACCAGGCCACGCACCAGAGCCCTAAAGGGACTGAATGTTACTGGAGTGGCAGGATCCTTGTAACTGGACAGAGTAAGACTGAGAAAGAGACACAGTAATGGTTGGAAAATTATAGATAACAGGAGCGCGAATAGAAACACAAGATTGTTCTTTATAAAAAAGCAAACCCCCTATTTTTTAGTAAAACATCCACTGAGGCAGACACATATAATTCAATTCATGCTTCCTACCTAAGAGTGCATTATTGAGAGAGGTACAAGGACAGGAACTGCAAACCATTCTGCAGAAGCAGCTCACTATTTCCCACTGCATGTTTTAATGTGCTCTCAGTCCATGTGATCTAGCTTGTTACTTCTTAGTGGACGCACTTACTTTGCTTTAATTAATTCCACAAATTGTCAAGACATTAAATTTATTTTTCTAGCCTACTTCATACAAATTCTTTTGTCCAAGGGATTGTCATAGAGGACTTTGCTTGTTGTGTTTTTTCCTGAAAATTTATTCTGAAAAGCATTGATAGGGAAGTTATAAACACCTACAAGATACGCAGGAGAGCTTTATTTCTAATACATGCAACAACATATTTAGAATGGAAAATTATCTAGTGAATTCAGCAGCCATGCAATCAAAACTTGAAGAAGGATAACCTACCTGAAAACCACAGTTACCAACCTAGAACATATGCAAACTCTAATCCTCTTGAAAAGAGGGATTTAGTAGCCTAAAAAGCTGTATTCCAGTTCAGCAATTTCAGAGCGACATTCATAGGGATTACACAGAAGAGCTGAATTATACTTAAGTGCTCTTAGGACCAGGTCACAAAACTTCACTTTCCCTTTTGTTTCTGCAAAGAGCTTGGTCTATGCTCAAGTTTGGGTTTCTAGAAGCTCTTTCCAGGCTTGCCCCTTGAACTATTATTCTTTTCCCTGGATAAAGTAGTTGGAGTTTCATAGGATAATATGCAAGTATTAAGAGGAAAACACAATGCCTACTGTGTGTGGTTTAAACTCCATTTTTTACTTACCAGTAAAAAGTACTTACTTTTACTCCCATCTATTTTTGTATAGGCATTCACACTTCAACACACACAGCCTCCAGAGTGCACTAACTCTCTTCTTCCTGTTAAGTGACCAGAACAATGGATTGGTGATCAGCTTGAACCCTGACAAGAAATAGTTTACGTCTATTTCACAGTCAGTAAATAATTATTTCACAAATATTTTGATGGCATCTTTATCTTTTTAATCTTTTATCAGCACAGAGAAAAGCCATGTTAATCAAATTCACTTCCGAGTTGTCCATACAACAACTAGCCCATGGCTGACAAATAGGGGTAAAAGCATTACATTAGCATTGTTGCATCCCAGTTCTATAATGATTCTTGAAGTATTTGGGAGATATTCCTTGACATCAAGAGCTGGGGCATAATCAGATTACATTTTATTTTATATACACTTTCAGCATTTGTAGTTTTGGAGAAAAGCTTGAAGTTGTTCACATGCAGAATAATTTAAAAGTGAGGCAAATAAATCGCCCATTTGGAGTTCTGAACTTTTAAAACAATCTCAAGATTTTTGCAAGAGCTTTCCATGAAATACAACAATGATTTAGGTGGAGGATGGCCTTTAGAGAACACTAGGGTTTTGCCAATAATGGCTCTGCAGCCAACACAGGATACACAAAACTTATACTTGTTTCAGCTTTTTCCACTGGAAAAAACCCTCAAGGTGCTTTCAGGCATTACATCCAGTAGTCCTGCTGCACACCTGGAATCTCAGCTCTCACCACAAGAATTGCATTGTACACCTATCAATCACTTGACCATCTATTCCACTTTTTGTCATATCAGCAGTTTGTGATGCTAATTAAAAGTAAATTTACATATCTCAAACTATTTACATTTATTTTTTGACATGACAGTAATTCACTCTTCTACACGAAAGAAGAGTCTTATCTGCCTGCGTTGTCTTTTCAAAATCTTTTTCCTCAGCTGTCTGGTCACTCAGCCCTAAAACAAGGTCTTGAAATATTATCATGATGTCATACTACCTGCTTTAAAGATTATTTTCACAATCTGAATAGACAACACACTGATTTATTTCTCACTTAATTTAAATACTATGACCAGTTCACTGTTAAAGTTCCAACTAGCATAATGTTTAAAAAGTGATAAAAGGAGGAAAAACTGTTTCATTTCGTCCAAGTTCATTACAAAATATTTAGCTTTTACTGATTCCTACAGTAAGTACAACATCCTAAAAGCTGGCCCCATTAAAGACAGAGGAATGGATGGACTTTTGTTCTTCTCATGCCACATGCAGTTTTAAAAAGGTCCGGGTCTCATGGTGTGGGAAGGAAAGGCTAATGTGAAGTTCACCCTACAGTAGGAGCCCTGAAGTATCTCCACTGGCACCATGAGACAGTTTTACACGTTTAGGCAGCGAGACATTTCTCTCAAGCTCGTGTGAGGGGAGATGACACAAGAAGTGTAAGAGAATGACAAATGCTTTTCCAGAATAAGCTAGAATGGAATATACGCCAGCTGCACAGTACCTTGGTATATGTCAGTGTTGGAATTTGAATTTGGTCTCCACTTATCATCTGTATAAAGCTGACATGCTCTCCTTTTATAAAGCAACGACACTTGCACTATTTCATCCATTTATTTAACGCAAATGCTAACACATCAAAGTTGAAGCAATAACTTATTGTACTCTTAAGCATGATGATCAGGAAAGCAACACAGTGCAAATTCCTGTTGACATGGTAAAGATGGATCTCTGTATATGCACAAAATTTTATATGAATGGTTTTCAGGCTGTCCTGTTAAATGTTTGGATCTCAAATTGTACAGTCCAGAGCAGGTGCTGTCTTGGGAAGCTACCACAATAGCAGAATAAATTGAAACTAGTGCCGTTACAAATACTTCGGGTTATTCAAAGTTTGCCTCTATCTGCAATTCATTACAAGTAGCACTTCTTGCAAAGAAAACAAAATAGAATATTTAATTATACATTAACACCTTAGACTAGCTTAAGGCTACATATATCAGTGCTCCATTCAACAAACAACTTGTGGATTGCACAATATTGCTGGTTTTCAAAATTTTACATTTGAATTGTCTAGGAATTAGAATGAATATTAGACCATTTGCACACAGGAATGGCCAAGAAAAGTACCAGAAACGACATAGAAATAAAAAGAGACAGAAATAGTATGTGTGAATCAGCACCACCAGCACCAAGTACAGGAAATAACTGTAACACTGAGGTGACTCATGGGATTTCACAGTAGATATTCACAATGAAACAATAGACAGACCTACTTTGATTTCCTTCAAAAAGTTTTTCTTATAAGGTATTAAAAGGTTAATGATGTAGTGATACATTACAGCAGAAACTGGGTTGTTTCGTGCAACGGGACTATTCATTAACGTACTCCCTTACAGCCTAGGTTGCAGTGAAGCCAAGTATGCAACGATACATTATTCCATGCAACAGTTTCCTCCCTGTGTTTCTACCCAAATCAAGATTATTGGATTATTGCTATCGATTCCTGGAAAAGAAAGGCAACTGCCAGGAAGTACCACTCAGTTTCCCTAATGAAATCATTAATCTAGTAATTCTAAAAGGCTGTATAAGACTAACAATTCTTCTTGCAGCAGTCACACCTCAGTCTGTTTTGGAAAAAGAAAGGTATATTAACAAAAGTGTCAAAAGGCGTCGATTACTTTCCAGACCATTGTGCTCTTATCCTGCTGTAACTCCCATTAAGCACAGAGAGACTGACAAATTAAGCACTACCTGTGCTGTTTGCCTTCACCTTCACGACATATTTAGAAGCCAGTTTCACAAGCTATTTATAAAACCTGGTGCAAGCTCGCAATACTTGTAGTAATAACCTGCCTCCCTAGCATCCTTTTTGTTCCTTATGCTTGGAACCTACAGAACATTTTTCTTACCAAAGTATAGAAAGCAAATGACAAAAAGGAATAATTCCATCATTTTGTTTTGGCTGAATCTATACTCCTGTTCTCACTAACTATATGCTGATTTTTCATAAACACGTCCCGGCCCCCCCCCCCCAACTGCTATAAATAATAAAACATGAGAATCTAAATCTTTCCTGCCTTTCTTTTGTCTTTTACTTCCATTTTAGTTATTCATAAATACGTCTAACTCCCAATCAGGTACTCATTATTTAACAAAGTCATGCTCAGGTCAACGAGCAATGAGAAGCAAACTTCTAATGTTAACAAAGCAATTGGAGAACTAATAATTTTGCCCCGCTTTTTACGTTAAATGTCAAATAATTTTTAGCTGATTTAAAAATTCAAGTGTTGGGATACTGCCATGGGCTCCATCTTGTTTGATTTAAGCATCTATAAAAACATGCTTTTAAAGAAAAATTCCCCACTGAGAGCCCAATGCCAAAGGCATAGACTTCAGTGAAAACTTTCATGCTGACTTTAATAGACTTTGGGCAAAGGCCTTATAACTTGAGGAGTTCTGTTACAAATGGTTCTGTCCAGGGCTATCTGCCAACATAATTCAGATGTGAAAAAGGTTGCAGCCTGAGAAAACTGACCTTGCTCGTTGGCAAAGCCTGAGAAGAACTGCCTTAAAGAGGGAAAATAGGAGTGCTTTGTGCCTCTGTCCTCGCTTCTCGCAGGAGAATTAAAAGTGGATGTTGGTATGAGGAAACAGGTTGGCCAACATCCAACTAATTCCTTTTATTTCTCATGCCTTTGATGTAAAATTTAAATGCAACTTCCTCCCCTTTCTGAAAGGCTCAACGGATCAATGTCTATAAGCACATATTCCAAAATGCCACTCAAAACTATTTCCTAGTTATATCTGATACCACTGTGTGCCAACCAGTAAGAAAAATCAGTAATGTGCTTCTAGCACTAATAAAAAAGTTCAGGTATTTTCTCCCCATCACTCTTGTTTGCTTAGAACACAAGTTCAACTCACACCTACCTGCAGTAGCCATAAACTTCAGCAGACACACACAGTTTGCTAGAAATGGTATATTGTAACTGCCACTACTGCCTCACTACGCTAGCGTCGAGTTTGTCCTGTCCCCGGGCACCACTGAGCAGAGCCTGGCCCCATCCTCCTGACACTCACCCTTTAAGTATTTATAAGCATTGATAAGATCCCCCCTCAGCCGTCTTTTTTCCAGACTGAAAAGACCCAAATCCTTCAGCCTTTCTTCATACGAGAGGTCTCCCAGGCCCCTCATCATCTTGGTAGCCCTTTGCTGTCCCCTCTCCAGCAGTTCCCTGTCCTTCTTGAACCGGGGAGCCCAGCACTGGACACAGTGCTCCAGATGCGGCCCCACCAAGGCAGAGCAGAGGGGGAGGATGACCTCCCTTGACCTGCCGGCCACACTCTTCT